>JAKVQZ010000001.1:214084-453076 GCA_030463055.1 Lizanozyma gosingica | reverse complement strand
ACCGCCGATCTTGGCGTTATTAGCACCACGCCTTAACCAACTGGGCCAAGGGACCTTTCTTGTTATGTATTTTTTGCCTTCTATTAGAAATCGGAACAATTCTACAATACTCCCCATTTTGCCCATTATAAGATTTTATATGGCTGATTTATAACATTTTGTAACTATCTTACAGTCTTTAAGTGTCAGTTTGTACATTTTGCTTGCATATGATTGTTCTTTCCAAAAAAAATTACGATCGTTATTGAGCCTTTTTGTAGAGTAATTGTTTCTTTTCAATGAAAAAACTGCATAATCTTGAATTGTTAAAAATATTCGGCAAAAATGGTCACTTCACATACGCTTCTACGATATTATATGCTCTGTATTAAAGGCTTTGGTTCCACTGCAACGTAATTCAAGATTTTAGATAAACTTACAGAAATAAATTCGCAGTAATTCGTACAATTACATTCATATGTAGATGATACTAAGAACAAAAGAAACACAATAAAACAATTCTAAAGGATTGGAAAATCATCAATCGCTTTCAATTCGAGACTTGTAGGTTTTTGCACTTAGTTGTACACTTAAATACCATGGTCAACCCCTATACATCAATTGCGGTGGAAGGATATTTCTCAACCCCTAACACCAAATTTCATCCCCACAAAATTAACGCTACCAATATCCAGATTTTTCCTCACTCCCATTCGGATTTTTCAAGCTATGATTATCTAAAAAGAGATGAGTAGACTTAAGGTACTGCTAACAAAACCTCCTACTTTCATTAGTTGCTCATTGTCTTTTGAACCATACACATACACAAGATGAGGATAATCCAGACTAGAACACAATCTTCCATATGCCGATTATCGTTTAAGAGTATACGACCACTTTCCGGGTCGACTATTCGACATATGAAAAAAGAAACCGTTACTCCAGAGGGACCGGCAAAAGAAGACACCAAAGTTGATCTCACCGCAGCATTGAGATCAGGCCGAATGCTTACGTCAAATATACGGAATATATCAAAGGAACTCGAGGATGATGTTCCAGTTAAAGTTAAACGAGAGTATCAAACCCAAATACGTAATACACTTTCCAGTGATGTCCAACGGGCCATAAGATCTATGGATTCCAGAGCTAGAGATATGAATCAAGAGCATTCTAAACGAAAAGGTGAACCTGAAAACCGGCTTCGCAGACCAAGACTACAGAAAAATGAAAAACTCCTATCCTGGGGAGTTGGTACTCCATCTACTCAGTCGGATTTACCATCAACCTTTTCTTCATCTCCGTCTTATGATGTTCATGATAACAAAAGTAAAAATCCATCCATCAAAGGTCCAGTGCCAAATATTCGATCAAAAAGGTTACCCAAGTTTCCGAGAAAGCCGAAACACCACAAATTCGAGGATGTAAGCCCTTTAAGTGACGCCGTCCCACAACAGCAAAGTCGTCGACAAAGGCAACTTTTGCAAATTTCAAAGGAAGAAAACTCTACGCACATTACTACCCGTGTTATTTCTGCAACGTCAACGGGATCTGCTAGATTAGAGCTCTTGGATAGTCCAAAAGGGGAGGGAGTACCCAAGTTGGCTCATGGATTGGATAGAGTCTTGTTCTCACCAGGAGTGCATTTTTTACAGGACCCAAGAACTCGAATATACAATTTTTCGCCTAACTTAAAACATATCCACGATGTCTCCGAGTACGACAGTAGTTTGATTCCTTCTTTTGTTTCAGCGTCCAAAGATTCACAGTTATTGGAATTGGCCAAGAAGCATAAGAAGATGTTTTTATCAAGTACTTCATCTATGACCAAAGTATTGACGTTGTT
Organism: Lizanozyma gosingica; assembly: GCA_030463055.1. Taxonomy (NCBI): domain Eukaryota; kingdom Fungi; phylum Ascomycota; class Pichiomycetes; order Serinales; family Debaryomycetaceae; genus Lizanozyma; species Lizanozyma gosingica. Next base: position 451,254 of record JAKVQZ010000001.1, on the reverse strand, counting down.
TTATTTGTTTTTGAATAATATTCTGCGCAAAAATATCGCCAAAAAGCATCACTTAGAGGCTCCAGAACTTGGTAAATTGGTCCACAGCATGAGCGCTAGTGTTATGGTTGAACCTAAAACATTTGGAAAGAACAAGAAGGACCCACGTCAACAGACGACATATTCAGTTTCCTCAGATAAATCAATGGACACAGAACTTTATTTGTCGGCTCTAGGCCATTGTCTTGAATTGATGCTTACCACAGAGTATGGGAAAGTTAATGTCCTTGTTAAAAATGCACAGGAAAAGACTGGTTCCCCTTCTCCACCACCAGCTGAAAATGTTTATTCATATAGCACTTGTGGGGATTTCTTATTGAGGTCGCAGATTGATTGTTATGATGAGAGATTACCTGGAAACGGAACCTTTGACTTGAAGGCAAGAGCAGTAGGAGCGATTCGTCATGATTCAAAATCATATTCACATACCAGTTTTGGTAGCAATTACCAAATTTGGCGTCAAACTGGCGAATTTGAATCATTTGAACGAGAAATGAAAGATTTAATCCGAACTGGGGCTTTATTGAAATATGGGTTCCAGGCAAGAATTGGAGGCATGGATGGTATCTACATTGCCTATCATAATACACATGAGTTTTTTGGGTTCCAGTATATTCCATTAACAGAAATTGATCGTATTTTCTACGACAGATCTCTGAACTACAATGTACTGAAGTTAAGGACTGAATCGACTTATTCATTGGAACATTTACTGGAGAATTTATCACACTATGTTGCCAAGGAGCAGTTTTGCCGGTCAATTGACATATGGACTGATTTACTACAGCAATGTATACTGGAGTTACCTGACGGATGTGCCTTCCGAATGACGTTTAAGATAAAGAAAGCGGGTCGCCATGGTCCCAACCGGATTCGGGTATTTGCGGTACCGATTCTGAAAAAGGAGATACACACTTTGGATCTGTTCCCACAAGCGTTCGAGACTAGCTTCCGATTTAAACATACCCCTGATGTAATTTTCAAGGAGTTGATGAAACATCGTAATGAATTGGATGCTTTTAATAAGAAGTTGGTTGCGGAGCATGAGATAGCTGTTTTTGATGTTGATCTTTTCCATCCTCCCGGAACTGAATACAATAACCACGAGGATTTCAAGTTATATCCAAGACATCTCAGAGATACATGGAAGACCAAGTACAAGATATCACGGCTGGATGATCGAGAGGCTAACATTGACGATTATTTACGGACTATGGGCATTGAAAGCAAGTTTTTGGTGGAGGGATTTATTATGTCGATGGCTGTACCTGCTGGTTTACGGAGTAAATTGAGTGATATGTTGGAGAAGGGCGAAGTCGGGGAGTTGTACCCAAGTGAGTTTTCTGGTGAATCTAACCTTGAGACTCTTGCTACAGGATACCGCAAGTATTCCGACATTGGAGGGAAGCGGAAGAAAGAATGGCGCCACCGGGACTTTGAGGATCCCGTGATATACAAGCAGCGATAAACACGGTGGTGCTAGAGTCATAGATAAACCGTTGCGGCCACTTATACATAATTTTTTTTTATTTTGCACCCATTTGATATGTTGTCGGAGTCCCCTTCCGCATTAGGAAACTACATGCGTCACTTGTACATAGATAGAGGTAGACTTGCCTAATTTGGAAGTGCAATTTTTATGGATTGTAGTGAGAAATTTTGGAAGCGGTGGTCCGGAATTTGACACTAATTTGTAATAGCAATACGAACCGACTTTCCAAATGAAGAAATAGATGTCATTTATTCAGGTCGAACCGCCACGGGACAACGGAACTATGGCCAAACACGTTCAGGAGGGGACCATGGACATCAAGTGAGTCATGCGGGGCAACGGAAGTTGTGGGAAGAGAGGAGTGAACCAGGTGACTCACTTAGCAGATAACCCATACTAGCTAACACCGAATCAATGATAATGATGAATAGTGATAAAGCAGTTTCTGGAAACCCCATTTATTAGGGAGAATTATAAAAAATAGTGGATATGTTTATTGCCTGCTGAAAGACTCAAATAACGCGCCGTAGGTAAAAAGGAATTAGGCAACTGAGTGAAAAAACGTCGGAGCTGATGGAGGGGCAAAGAGGGGTTTAATGGGATTACAACCAAAAAGGAGGAGATTATCCTAATGGGGCAAGAATATGGACAAACGGACACGATGCCCGCACGACCTAATCATAAAGGACTGGTTTTATCGGACAACAGGGGTCAGTTATTGATTTGAAAGGCATGTAGTAGTGTAGAACGGAAGAGAACAGAAGAGAATGGAATAAACCAGAACAACAATGTTTGTGGATGTGTAATACAGGTTTGGTACAACAGGATTCCGATGAATATGTAGCAAATAGGGATGAGAATAAATTATGCAATTACAGTACGATGACGTCGTTGCCAGAAAAAAGGAATAGTTGGGCCGGCTGTTGTTGGAGGGAACTTTTATATCGCAATGGGCAGTGTTGTTCCGCGTCGGAATAACCCTCGCTACCACCGAAAGCTCATAACCCCTCTTTGCTCGTTTGCTCATCTCTAGATTGAGAGTAGTCAAGAGCATCCGTATGGGAGGTAGCGCCCACATGGTCCGATTAGTCAGGCAAACCAAAAAAAAAAAAAAATGGGCGGAACTTTATTGTACATGAGGTTTTATAGTATGCAAACAAAATTTGTCGAGTCACCAGTTGAGGATGAACGGAGTTCTGTGTGCAGATTTCGATTCGTTTAGCTGTCCGAGGATAAGGCTGGTGCAGATCAAGTTTTTATATATTGCCACGAGAATCCAATTTGTAATAAAGGATATCTGAATCTACCTTTCATCATCAGACACTAGCATATATTATTATTACTATTAAATTTACTATTACATTACTATTCTTGATATGTGCCGCTAGTGCTACCATTATGGATATAAATTACTACTATCATAATACAGAACCCACAATGACAAGACAAGATTCAAATCAGTCGTTGGACTCATTATTTGACTTTGGCTCCAGAAGTCTGGTCACGGCCGCCACAGCCGCCACCATCACTCCCATCTTATCAGGTACTCCTCTTTCATCGAGTCCCTTTGACAACGCTACACTTGACTTGGCTCTTCTTTCGAAGAAGTTAACCAAGTTAGCAGTGGTGTTAGTGGGGTTACCCGCATCTGGAAAGTCTACCATTGCGCGCCAGTTATGCTGTTATTTCAACGACAATCAACTCATGTCGCAAATCTACAACGCCGGAGACATTCGTCGTGAAATTAAGAAGGAGTTCAACGACGCCGACTTCTTTGATCCCTCCAACGCCCATGCCAAACGGGAAAGAGAAGAGTTTGCCACTATCGCCGTCACCCGTCTCATCGATGACTTAAATTCAGGCAAGGTGAATGTCGGGTTTCTCGACGCTACCAATACAACACGCGCACGACGCGAAAGAATGCACAAAATGTTGACTCTGGCAGGCATCTCTAACATCATAATCCTCGATGTCCAATGCCAACTGGAGGCTTTACTCAACTTTAACATTCTGGGAAAGGCCCACAATAATGACTATCATGACAAGGACTATACTACTGCGATCATCGACTTCAAGCGTAGAACTAGCCACTATTTTAAGGTGTACGAGCCTGTCACCGCCGATGAGTTAAATACTTTTGCTCCCGAAATGAGAGCTTATATCAAGTGCGTAAATGCAGGTCTGGAATGGGATATGCAATTGTTATCGGCCAAGTTCGAGTTGCAGGAAGCTTATAAGGTAATGAAGCAGTTTATGGGTGGCTACTATGAAAGGGAAGGGAAACGGTACTTGGAAGCAGCCACTGCTTTCTACAAGGTTTAGGTTATTCGGTTATTTTATTTTACTTTATTTTTTTATGTTGGATTTTTCTTTTTATGTTAGATTATTATTTGTTACAGGTTATAGAAGGATAATAGAGTGTCTTAGAATTTAAAATATATTGCTTTATTTATTATAAAATCTTATTACTATCATGTCTTTATTTTGTTCATTATATTGTTTGTAATGTTACAGATTAATGTACTGCCCAGTACAATCATCTCTTCTCAAACGAATACTCATTGCATTATTCTACATCCGTAACCCAGGAAGCCCCACCATCGTGCCACTTTGTTCCGACATAAAATTACTATTCAACCCTGGTAGCTGCATTCCTGGAAGCCCTTCTTCATTTCCGGCTCCGTTATCACCCAACCCATTGGATCCAGGCATCTTCAGTGTATCAATCACTGCGTTGACATTATTATTAACGGCATAGTACCATGCTCCAGACTTTTGGTCGGTGTAAAGTGCATCTTTCAACGCTCCGGGATCATTGGGTCGAGCCCGTGACCAAAACCGTGCAGTACGGTCAACACCGGCTGTGCAAAGTAAGTGGCCTAACGGATGGTATTCAACGGCATGAATGGCTTTTTCATGCGCATATGGGATCTTGTGCGCCGCCTCAATCGTACCTACTTGGCTCAGTGATGAGGCTGCATGAACCGAAGCCGATGTGGTGCTTGTAACTCCACTACCGTTTTTGGAACCCAGAGATCCTCCATCGGGAATAAACGTGTCCAAAATATAATGGTGTAAGGATCCATTGTATGCACCAGTGGTCAATATGGAACCGTGGACCGGATGCCACGAAACACTCGAAACATCGGCATCGTGGTCCCGTATAACAACTAAATCTCGCATAGTCCGCAAGTCAAATACTCGACATGACTTATCCCGACTGGTACTGGCAAGCAACCGTTGGTTCCCACTAGTTTGAAACCGGGTCTTCGACACAGTATGTTTGAATCCATGAAGAGTAGTAATGCAGTTGGAAGATCTGGGGTCCCAAAGCTTGATTAAATTATCTTTGGATCCTGTCACAATTAACCCTAGTGTTGGATGCCAATCGGCCAGCTTGACGTCCCAATGATGACCCACAAGTGTGCGTTCCTCCTGCCCATTGTTGAAATTCCAGATTTTGACAGTTGAATCATCACTGCAAGTTAAAAACTTGGAATCATTAGGACTGAAAGCGATATCTCGAATGGCATCAGTATGGGCACGGTTCAAGATATTAACATTATTGAAATTAGGTTGCCAGTACTTAAGAACACCATTCTGGTCTCCACTCAAAAGCCATTCATCACTATGACTGTACTTTAACGAAAGCACAGCAGAATCGTGTGCTTGCATGATAGTCTCAAAATTGAACGTCATTCCGTTCCATAACGTAAACTCTCCACTGTGACTCGCCACAAGTAATCTCCGTCCCTCTGGAGTCCATTTGACCGTATTGATAGAATGCTTGGCCTTGTTACTCGACAAATGAACAAATTTAGTTTGCATGTCCATCACAGCCATCGTACTTTTCCCATCTGCAGCATAAGCTGCTGAGGGTAACAAGTCTACCAAATATGATGACTCTGGACGCACAACACCCATGCTAGGAGATGCTTGATCATATAATCCCATCAGACGATAGAGATGCCATCGACCCATACTGTTACCATGATCAACTGTTCTTCTGTTTAATACCAAACGAGATCCATTACCTGAAGAATCACCACCATTTCCTCTGCCACTATCATTATGGGAATTATCATGCCCCGGTCGATTACCATACATCCTTCTAATTTATAATCTTGTAAAATTGCTGCCAAATGCCGACTTCTTGTATATGTTTAATATGTAAATGTTGAACCAGTAAACTGGAAAATGTAGGTCTTATGTAAATGATCACGTGACATATATGGAAACATTCAATTCTTCAAGAGAAAATTCCATCAACGAGCAAGCCTGGCTAGCTCAATCGGTAGAGCGTTTGACTCTTAGTCTTGTACAAGAGAAGCGATCAAAAGGTTGCGGGTTCGACCCCCGCGTCGGGCTTAATGTTCGAACATCGTTCACCATATTTTTTTTGCTATTTAGTTAGAATATAAAGGATAGCCCTTGTTAGAGTGATCTTAATGTACAATCAGCAAGCGTTCGTTGTTGTGTTGTGACAGGTAAATGTCCAAAGATAATCGGAAGTATTTCTTAACAAACATCCAACGAGACTACCTCTGTTTCGCTTTCTCAAAGTTGTGATATACGCAGTATTATTATTGGCTTTAGCTTTTGACGACTAGAGACCAAGGTACTAAGTGTACTATTTCTGAACTTCTTAGCGTTCTCCAGAGACTATTTCCATCAATTTGCTGGAAACTTAAAGAATATAATCCCTGCTGCAAAAAATAAAACATGTGAAACGCTACATAAGTTTAAGTACACAAGCCGGCGACATTCAAATGTCGCATGTCGTTGAGCCACACTATGGCGTTTATTAAGCTATGGTCAGATTAAGTACTTAATTAATGAATCAAGTAAATAATTATAAGCAGCCTATAGATTTAGGGTTATTTTGAACACTGACTTGTATAATACAATTTAGTTCCATTTGAACAGAACTCCTATTCGGTGTTTCCATTTATTCCGTTCGATCCATTATTCAAAATTAATTAATTCCCCGTAATCTTTTATTACCATGGTTGAAGTATATTACCACGATAACAAAGATACGAAGGAAAACTTCACACAAGATCACCGTGGAGAGGACTTTGACGTTAACAAACTTTCCTCCGTGGGCGTTATATACCGTAAGATCAACACCATCGATGAATTGAATGCTATAGCTGCTGAGCGCCAGTACAAAAACCGTGATGAAGTCAAGTTGAACTTGGATAGTTTTGGCGGTGATGTCAATGCCTTTAATGCTAAGATGGAACAGTTCTACGAGGAACATTATCACGAGGATGAGGAAATTCGTTACATTGTAGCTGGTGAAGGTTACTTTGATGTTAGAGACAAAAATGACCGTTGGGTCAGAGCAAAAATGTACCCCAATGACTTGTTGATCTTGCCTGCTGGGATTTACCATCGGTTCACATTAACAGATGGAGCTAAATATGTTCATGCCATGCGTCTTTTCAAGGACGAGCCCAAATGGGAGGCCATTAACCGTTCCAGTGGCCGTGAAAGCGAAGTGAGAAGAACCTACGCAAACTCCATTCCAGTGTGAATTAATTTAAACTAGGTTGTGTACTGTCTTTATAATTTAATGTCATGAATGATATAATACGCAGCTTAAAAATAGAAGATAATCATAGGCACATAATAAATTTACTTCTACTGGATACCCTATGGTCAAGTATTCTTAATAAATCTGTACTCTATTTCCTTCAGTACATTTTTTACTCTACTATATATTGTGTATTAACGTTTGTCATTACCGGATCATCACTATACTCCCTATGATTACGAATCTCCATTCGGTTTACCCCAGCTGCACTATTCATTGTCTCACAACTTGAATATGATTAGCCTTGATCCAGCTGTCCATCTCTTTTTTCAACTCCTTCAAGTTGCTGTCCAACTTAGTTCTTTCCTTGTGCAAGTCTCCTAACTCCTCTTTCAACATTCCCAACACTTCATCCACAGTTTTATCCACAAGAACTCCTCCAATCATCTTAAAACACTTACGGCCCTTACGGGCGGACTCTGGAAGGTCTGCCAATGTATTTTCAACAATCTCATGTTCCAGGATTTGCGAAGTGATGGTACTCAATTGGTTCTGCAATTCAGTTGCCGTTTCCTGGTACCGATTATAAGTCGTCTGTAATCCTTGGACTTTCTTCAGCTTCTGCTGTTGCTGTAAGGCTTCTTCTGCCGTGGCCATGGTTAATTTTGCTGTAGCACTTTTAAGTACTTGTAGGTATAATTTTTGTTGATCAAATAGTGTTCCTTTTTACTATGACGAAATTTTCACTTATCCTACTTTCATGTACTTTTTAGCTAAAACAACATAGGAAAAGAATAGAAATAGAACAAGGGCCAATGGTAATCCTAATGTCATTTCTGACAAACAGCTACAGTAAAATCGATCAGAAAGCACATTTTTGCCCCAATTAAAGTATATTATACCACTAGATAGAACGTGTATTAGGGACTAGCAGTGATAACACGCATGAACTACCTACCTTGATAGGATTACCAACACTGCTCAACGACTTTTTATTTTACGAAATGATTAGGTTGTATATCATTGCTTTTTCTTTCTAGCTCAGATTTTTTACATTTATACATAGATATTATTTGAACAGAAGATTTCTATCACTTTTGTATAAATAATAAGGTGGAGTGCTCTAATTTGAGTTTTTCAATGGCCTACAATTCTCTTATCAACCGATTATCTTTTTCTGGTAATATAAAGATACGGTACCTATTTACTGATTCTTCTTCTCAGTGTTACGCTTGCCGATGTAGATGAAGTTGATAACGAAAAGGAACCAAGCAACAACAACAATTCCGGCACTTGCAACATACAACCAAGAATTGGTGATCTCCCAGGACCGTCTATATTCATCGTTGGCTAAGTGTCTCACTGTGACCAACCGGCTGTCCACAAGATAACTCAAACCTGGTCTCTTGTAGTCCAACTCAAATGTAAAAACACCATGATGGTCAGGAACCGTGAAGTTAGCAAAGTATGCAAAGGCATCCAACTTGGAACTGTTTTCCTTGGAGCTAACTGGACCCAATGGCTTCAAGTTAAGTCTCTGGTAAGGATCCAACATCTTAAAACTCAATTGAAACTTATCTTCGTCGTTCTTCACTTCGTAGGGAACCCATTCACCATTGACCAATTCAGAAACTCCAATAGTGTACAACACCTGGTCGGTAACACGGTAGAGCTTAGGATCAACGTTTTTGGGTTCAGATTCCTTTACATGTGTAACAAACTGCAATTTAAGCACGTTACGATCCTGGAGAGTCCACAGCACCAATTCAGGAACCAAGAGTTGTTCGGAACCCACCCATGTGAGACGAGCATTGTTCAAACCTTGGAATGCTACAGCAGCAAAGCCTTGGTTTCCGAACGTCCAAGTCGAGTCTTGACCCAAGGGCACATCTACCTTCTTAGCATCAGCAGTGAAACTGGTGTCAGAACCTCTAATAAGGGGGGACAAGAGTTCGTTCCCAGAAATCAATGCTCCACTACCAACATAGTCTCCCAACAGCAAAGAATCAAAGATACGGTTAGGTACAACGTTGGACTTGTCCAATACCACACCAGACCCGTTGGTTCCGACATGGAAGTGATCAAGCAACTGGTAACCCTTAGGCGAAGGGTAGATACCAATTTCGTTCAAGGCTGTCTTGACAGGTTCTGGCATTTGAGCTTCACTATCACCAACAACCAAAATATTACCTCCACCGTTAATAAACTCCTTCAATGCTTGCAGCGTAAAGTGAGCCTTATCGCCCACGGCCTTCTTGGTGGCTGGCAAAAGCACCAAGTGATCGTATTTAATATCCCCACCATAGAACACTGCAACTTCTTCGTCCGAATACTTCTTCAAGGTAACTTCTCCACGACCCTCCAATTGGCTAATCAAACGTCCAAATGCTGTGTCAGGACGTGTCCCATTGGTTAAAGCGCTGTTCTTACCATCGTAGACAACCAATATCTTTTCTGGCAAGACCGTGGATGCACATACACCCACAGCCATCATCAAAGCAAATAGCATTGAGAACACGTTTCGAACCGCTTGTCTCATTGTGCAAAGCCGTCAATTACCTTTGAGACACGTTCCACTAGTGTTTCCACGTTGCAAAAGCTACTATCACTAGTGTTACAGCCTGATAGAGGTCCACTCTTGTTAACCATTTGGTGTAACAATACGTCAAGCCTTTATGAATAAATCGCTGTCGTTTTTTCATGGGGTTGTGTACAGTTCAACTTTGGAGTGGTAAAATTTGACGCGATAGAAATTGAGTAACGCTTTTCTGGCGATGATTCCTTCAAAGAGATCCCGTAGTGTATTACTCTCCATAATTACCATCCATATAAAAGCTTTAACGTTGGTATCTATCAGCTCAAACGGCTGGTAATAACATATAAAAAGGGGTACACTAAAGAAATTACGATTTCTCTCCGCTGTATTAAATAAATCGTTCGAGTTACAAACGACATTCATCATGACTATCTCTGTTAAGGTGGAGTTCCTCGGTGGGTTGGATGTTATTTCAAACAAAGTCAGAGAACACAAGTGCAAGATACCGTTTGAGGAGGGTGATGCCACTATGAAGGAGTTGATAGACTGGATCTGCCACAATATCATTGCAAATGAGAAGGACATACAAGTATTCATTGAAGGTGGGACTGTGCGGCCCGGCATCTTAGTGTTGATCAATGATACAGACTGGGAATTAGAAGACAAGGAAGAGTACGTGTTGCAGAACGGAGATGTGTTTGCCTTCACAAGTACATTGCATGGAGGTTAGACTCTTGCAGTAGAATGTAATATCGAGGATTAGGTGTATAGTGTCGTTCTGAAGTAGTTTCTGATTAAAATGCCAATTGATAACATCTGGTTAACCTTATTTTAGACAATTTTGTTCATAATAAACCTTGCAGATGTCCTCTGTAGAGTGACATAAAATTCCCATCTTAGCACCGATATGTACTTTCAGTAATTGACTGTTCTCGTGGTATATGAACTAGTCTCTTTAATTATATGGGTACTATACGACACCCCAAAGCTCCACGACCACCCCAATTAACACGAGGACGCAATGTAAGTGTTCTTATAGAAGAATCGGCCCCAATCACTTGAACTGGGATAGTCTGATCAAGCAGTCTTTGCACTCGCAAAGCTAATTCCTGTAAACTGCTGAAATTCCCAGAATGGATATCATCAAAAAGTACTAACATATCTCCCTCCTGTAACCCAGCAACATGTGCTGGGCCGTTTTCTGCCACTTCCAGTACACTAGCAAAAGGTATTTGGTATACATTTTCAAGTCCAGATATGCTATCTAAATCCATTTGATCATCTGTACCCGTAGTGTCCTCCTCTCTTTCAGCCATACTTCCCACTGTGTTGTCATCTCTGGCCCTCTGGAAGTGCTCCACCATTTTCTTTTCCAAATGATGTAATACTTGACGATGGTCATTACGCAATCGAATTATGCGAACCCTCACCAATCTGATTCCAACAACATCGATATCACTCCGGGGAAAACCGTCCCCACTCACAAGTTGAGTATCCATATCTGCTCTCAATCGCACCCGAAGTACATCAAACAATGTTCCTAGCTGTTTTTCTATGTCCTGTTTTATGGTTTGAAGTTTTTGTAGATCATGGGACTCCAAGTTAGTATCGATTTCTGCAAACTGCCGAGCATCGAGATTTAAGTCCTTCATGAGTCCGTCAAACCCACTAGCACCATAGGCGTCTGTTCCATACTGCTCACGCGTCATACTAAGTGTACAGATCGAATAATAGAGGAAATAGTAGGAGAAAGAAGATGATACAATATGTAATGTTTAAAGATATATTGGATTTTTCAATTTCGTGGGGTACGCCACCGGATTGATTTGATAATAATATGTAGACAGGTTTTTACTATTATTGATAAAATAGAGACTACGGATTAAATATATTATTGTTCCGTTATATAGTTAAATGCCATAGACTCAGTAGTAACCTTTTATATACCAAAGATAGGAAGTCATAGCTTCAGAAGGAAAGATCTTTGTTGAACATTAATTCGCACTTAATAGGAAGAAACATTGAACACCTTATAACAAACAGTACTATGATACATTAATACTACCATACTAATTCTAATATATAATTTCTACTTATTTGTTAATAATATTGTTTATTTTAAGAATTGTAGGAACCATAATACATATCGACATGCTTTTAAGTAATGAATAATACAGAGCTTCTGAAAGCGTCTAGTTCTGGCTAACAGCGAAGGAATAAGTACTCACAGCCTCTACCTCGTCGTCATCAGCGCCCTCGCTGATTTCCTTCCAGCTGGCCACTGTTAAAAGAACAAACCCAACAACAACCAACAAATCACCAGCGAGTTGGCTGGGCCCTAACCGAATACCAAACACCACCCATTCTACAATCCCAACAAGGAAAATCGTAAGAAGTGAGCTCACTGACGAAAGAACTGGGCTTGTCAATGCCATGAGTGTAAGGAATGACGCACTGAACAATATATTAGACACAATAGATCCACTAATATATGTCCAAATTAAACCCGTGTCCTTGCCATATTGAGACCAGTTGAAATGGTGGATTCCAAATACTTCACTCACAGCAAAGAGAACCAAAAGAATCACCGAGGTGCACAACCCTAAAATTCCCATAATAAAATTGGCAAATGTCAGTTGTCTTCTTGGGGTAATCAACGCTGCCAAATGTGGAGGAATGCAAAGATATTTTTTGTAGAGGACTTCATAGTAACCGTACAATACTGCTCCACCAGAAATAAGCAAGTTACCCACCATTTTGTAAGGATGACTTTCGTCAGTGTTTCCTGATTCACCGGAATATGTGACAACAAATACCCCGGATATGGCCACCAACACTGAAGACATCTTCAACCAGGAAAACTTCTCATTAAGAAGGGGAATTGCAAATACATAAGCCGTGAATGCCAGGCAGTTGTAAATGGCTGTAACGTTAGAAGCATAGGTCAAGCCTATGGCTGCATACCATGTTAACCCTGCCACAGTTAAAACCACGGTGACAAGGGCTGCCTTAACGAAAATGTACTTAAACACGGGAGTAACCAAAAGAGCTTTGAAGCATCCAATGATAGATCCAGATGAAGGTAAATGAGGATTCAGGTCAATCAACTGCTGTAAGTTATTTGTCTGTCTGTTATCATTAACACTAGCTTCGTAGATCAAAATGGCAGTGTGATAAACGTTATGGATCTGTTTGATAATGCATTTGCCAAAATACTCGACAATTCCAACTTTGGGAGTAATCAATACCCTGTCTATACCACCTTCTTCAAGACCACCAACTAATGGCTGGTAATTGTTGCGTTTTTTCCATGTTCTGGCTACTGTTTTGAAAGTAGCCGTGGTTAATGCCTGAACCGGCCAGAACACCCACCACGATCCGTGAGTCACAAACAAAAGAACCAACGGTTCCTTCCAACCTTTGTCGTAGGCTTGCGCGGTCAACTCAGTCTGGGACACGAAAGATGTTAGGGAAACCAAAAACATCACTATGATGAACCCAATTTTAACAGTCGACATATGTCCGTCGCCACTTCTGGCATTCGGATCAAGTGTCGTGATAGCCATCGTTACCGTATTTGCATCAGTGATAGCTAGAGAGAAAGAAAGAAGGAAAGAAATAAAAGACAACTATTGTTCGCTCGTATTTTCAGTTCCATTTCAGGTATTTCTGGGGTTATATTCTGATGATGACGTAATTAACAGACTTAATCCGAATCGGAAACGAAGTCACTTTCATCATTGTTGCTGTGACTATCATGGTCACTGAGAAGACCATTACCATCTTCGTCTTCGCCGCCATTCTCCCCTATATGGTATGTTCGGGGCAAAACGACACCCTGTTCTACCAACCTCTGGCGAGGAACAAGTCGCGGAAGGATAATATCGAATACGCGTTCCTTGCACACTAATTCGTCAACTATCTCATCAACATACGAAATCTTATAGTGACAAGCAATTCCTCCAGTGGATATGACGGGACTCTTCAAAAGTACACGGAGTTTGCGGAGATCAGTGTAGAAAGCGTCTAGCGTCTCGTAGACCTGCTCTGACGCATAGGTAAGTCGAGCATATACCAATGCTAGCACCGTCAAGTATTTGAACTGTTTGTACCCCAACTGGTCCAAGTACACACCCAACATCTCTGGCAGGGGTTCCAATTCCAAAACTCGGAGCAAGCAGCAGAGAAATGGACTTGGACGACCGGTTCCATCAGTACCAGCCACATATTTAACGTGCTGTACTACTACAGCCATTACTGTGGCTTCATTGGTCAAATGGAGGTACTGTTTGTAGAAAAGCGAGTCATGAATTCGGTGACGGACGATGGGCTCCACTAAGTGTGCCTTACCTATAACTGTACGTCTATCCTGGTAAGCTGCCTGACGAGACATGGCGATTGATATAGATGTATATGTTATATGTAGTGTATATGCGGTGTATGATAATGTATGCTCAGTTTTGAAAAGGTAGAAGTAGAATTGATGATAGTGAAGTTAGGGCGAGATGAGTTTGAATTTTACTGGGTGCGACCTTGCGACTCTTTACTTTACTTGTGGAAAGATTAAATACACGGAAGGGGATAATTATCTAAGGTACAACGATGTTTCTGGTATTGAAATGGAGGGGGTTAGGAGTAGTATATTAGTTTTTAACTAGAGATTCCCCAGTGAGAGGCAGGTTTATTTAAAACTAGTGCAAATCGTTACTTATAGATAAAATGCCTAAATAGTAACAGATTTTCTTTAGATTACGTATGAAATACAGACATTGTATGTGAGTAGAGAACAAACATCAAACATCCTCTGCATTGGTTTTCTGAGTTTGTATTTTGCTACAGCTACGCTCTTTCGTATTCTCAATCTGAAATAAATTCTGAATAGCTTTGCGCTAGTAAAGTTCCAATTGCATTTACTCCTCTTCCTCAACATCGATCTTCTCCAAAGAAGCCAACAACTCCTTCAACTTTTTCGCTGACAATTCGAACCATTCCTTCTGTGCGGTCACAAATACCTTTAACAAATCGATAGATACCGAAGGCTTCAACAATTTCTTCATTTCCACCACGGCAATCTCCGTGGCACTTACTAACTCGTCTTCCTTAGCAATGAGTTCATCGTTGTCTTCGTCTTCATCTCCAACCTGGGCACGAATAGCATCAAACTCCAGTCTGGCAGCATAGACACGTTTGCGCATCTCGTTCACGGTGAAATATTGGCTGTTCAAGATCTCCAACAATTGGCCACTGAAGCCATTGACAATGGCATCGTCCATCTCCAAACGGGCACTGGCAATCTCCAAGTAGACCGAGGAAAATTGCAAGAGCGCAAGTGACAAAGGTGTGTTGGACTCCTTCAATTCATCACTGTGTGCCTGAGTCAACGTTGCCAATTGTCCGTACAAAGTCGAAGGCAATTGTGCTGATAAGGTCTTGATACGAGCCTGTTCTTCACCAGCCTCGGTTTCTTCAGTACTCGACTTTCCGAGCAAGATCTTTTCCAATTCCTGAGGAGAGGAGACATTCTTCAACTGTGTGAACTTTGTGTTGACAAACCCAGAAACATTGGCGTTCTTTAACTTAGAAATGGCATTGTTTGCAGGTGGGTAGTCGTAGCTAACCTTATCAAACGTTTCGTGGTTGAACTTGATCAAATTAGTGTATACTTTAAGTAATAAATCACAGTTCTTTTCCAACTTCAAGTATTCTTCGGGCAATTCGCTGACTTCAACATCTGAGCCGCTAATTCCTCCAGTTTGTTGGGCCAAGTGCTGTACTTGTTGCGAGAGCATATCACCGGTTTGCTGGAACGACTTTTGTAAGTTTCCAGCGGTCTTAGCGGCATTTGTCTTGAGGGCTTCCACGGTGGGTAAGGACTCCTGGAGCGATTGCAAGTTAAACGATGGGAACTTGAACGACATGGTCTTATTGAATGGAAATTGGAGATTCGAGTTCGGATGAATGGATTGTATGTATAAGTTATGATTGAAGTAAAATAAGTGTTGAACTGTTGGTATTGAAGTGTCTACTTTTACTCCTTCGTGTTTGCCCAGTGACAGCCACTCTGGCTGAAGTTACACAATCAGAATCTGTTAAAGCAGTTTGTAACAGAACGAAGAATCGTGTACGCAGGAATGAACAGCCTCACGATGACATTTATAATTAGTATACTCTTTTATGTGGTTTTCATCCCTTCTGAATTTTACCTTCTGTAATCAACAAACAGTAATCATAATGTTTGGCCACCAACCAAGAATTTAGTACAATAAATGGTCATTTTGTCTAATATTTTCCAACTATTAGGCCAGGCATTGGAAGGGTTGAAAAGAACTGGTGCGCGCGATAAAGCAATGACTTAGCAGTAGCAGTAGCAGCAGCAGCAGTAGCAGCAGCAGCAGCAGCAGCAGCAGTAGTAGTAGTAGTGACACTATTTGGTTCACAAGGGCCGGATGCTGGAACCTAATTCTCATATGGTGATTACCAATCGGTGAAGATGAGCAGTTCAACCCCCGTTCCAAGTGAAGTTACATGTTATCCTACCAAGCAAAAATGGTTTGTTCTTAGTATATTTCGTCCACCTCAGCTGCTCATCAGTTTCCAGAAACCTCCCCCCTGAGGCTTTTCCATGCCCTCGACATCTCGCACATCCCCTAAATTAGCTGTGGTGGTTATTGCACATAGTATGTTCCATTACTAAGCAGTTGGAAAAGAGAACCATTGCGACGAACACTTGACCGTAAATATACCGATTTGACTAGTAGCTGTAGCATAAATCCACAATGAACCCAATTATCTGCACCCTATTCGCAGCCATTAATACCGAAAGTAATAGCGAAGTTCGCCTCAAGTCAACCTGCAGAATATTCATCTTAGCCGCCATACTCACTTGTTTCTACGTAGGATATGTGCCTAAGAGTAGGAAGCAAATTACTCAGCATACGATATCTCCGGCAATTATTAATACCACATACTGACTTGCTTCCTATAAATGCACTGTCTTCTGCTAGCCAGTTCAACTTCTCCCCTCAATCTCTCTTATACCAACAACATATCAATCAACATCATGTCACCAAAGAAGGTTTTTATCACGGGAGCCACTGGCTACATCGGGGGCGAAGTCTTGCACCGTTTATTGGAGTCAGATAGTGAATTTGCGGTGACTGCACTTGTTCGCAGCCAAGCCAAAGGTGAAGCAATTGCTGCGAAAACCAATGGCCGCATCAAGTACGTGGTTGGCGATTTAAACAGCGCCGAACTACTTAGAACACATATTGGCGAAAGTGATATCGTTATCAACACTGCCGATGTGGATCATCTTGGGGGAGCTCAGGTATTGGTGTCCACTTTGCTCGCTAAGAAAACTCCGACTGTGCTTATCCATACATCTGGAACGTCGGTGGTAGGTTACGACGATCCAGCCACAATTACAAAGGTGTATTCTGACAAAAAGAGCATAGAAGAAATTAATCAATTGCCTTTGGAACAGCCCCATCGTCCCGTCGACAAATTAATTTTGGAATCCTTCGACGGCCATCCTTTGGTGCAATCGGTAATCATTTGTCCCTCCAACATTTTTGGTAGAGGATCTGGGTTGGGAAACCCCATTTCCCTTCAGATCCCTGCCATCATCAGATTTGCATTGGATAAGCGCCAAGTCTATAATGTCCACGATGGTGACTACATCTGGAGTCACATCCACATTAAAGATTTGGCAAATTTGTACTACGTTGTCCTTCAAAATTTACTTGCAAACCGTGACATTCCCAAGGGCCGCAACGGATATTACTTTGGCGCATGTTTCTTCCCAGAAGGCTCCGAGGGTCAACCCACCAGTAAGCCTACGGCCATAGAACACACTTGGAAGGACGTTTCTGCTTATGTTGCTCAGAAATTGGCCGCAGAGAATTTGGTTGACACTACCTCATTGGGTCTGTTGAACGATGAAGATGTTAAGACGTACCATAGCAAGTACTTCCCCTTTTCGTGGGGTACAAATTCCAGAACCAGAGCGGACAATGCCAGAGACCTTGGATGGAAGCCAATTTATCTGTCGGAATCGATTTTCTGGGACTCCATTGACGGCGATATCGAATATATCCGTTCCACCAGAGCTTGAAAGCTAAGATACACCAACATGTATAGTTAATATTGCTTACAAAAAATTCACGAACCCTACTTGTAATGCCGGAAAATGCACCACCTTCTATTTTATGGTCCTATGACTTACAACTACTTCTGTTTAATCACGTAATCACTGAGAAATTCATAATATAGTGTCGTCACCAGTTGCTTTGCTGTGTGTACTTACAGTTCTGGTGATAATGAATCCAGGAGGCCCAACATAGTAAATCCTGCACACACCCAGGTCCCAAAACGATGAGGAACACTGCTGTATTGGAATCAAATTAAACAACAGTGGAGGAGATATTTAGCAGTTGATTCAGCCATCCACAACGGGAAACTCTATATTCCGGTCTTGTGGGAGTATAAGATGAGCGAACTAGATATGGGGAGGTTAATGGCCGATGAAACCGTCATGGACGGCAAACCGGTAAGTAATTCATGCACACGAGGATAACAACGTATTAGATTCCAGCAACAATAACGTACACGGCGAAGATGTTCGGAGTAGGATTCCAGGTTCGGAAATTATACGAGGATGTCATATGGATGCGGGAGAACGTATATGGAGAGCAAGAGAGCTCTAGAACAAGAATATATTATTTCAAACATGGTTGACTTTTGTTTCGGAGTTACCATCCCTGAGGAATGTGGCTCATTTGACGATAGTTGTGTTAGATTGAAGATTTGCACTTTATGGACTGCAGCATCAATTACGGTACTCGAAGGAAGAGGGGGGGAGCAAGTTTTAGCTTATTGCATGCGAATGTGAGAGGACATGTATAAGCTTCGGAGTTAGAGCAAATGACTATAACTGTGTTTTCTAGCATAATTTCGGAGGTCTTTATGCCTAAACATTTGAAATTAATTGGAAGCCTAAAGTATTATCTACACACAATATCATAGGCATATTCAGGGGGCGTGGGTGATGTCTCATTGCTTTATGTTAAGTAGTTCGATCAATTATGTGGTTTTCAGTTAACATCCACTCTTTGCGCCGGCAAACTTGAAATCGACCTGAATGATCCTTTCTATGATTTCATTGATTCTCAGTTCTGTTTGAAATCCAGAAGTCTCCAAATATGCCATAAAAATCCATACAATGCTGCCTAAGTACTTCTATCACTTCTACGTTGCTTTATCATTAATATCTACGAATTATACTAACTATATTACTATAGAGGAGAAAGAAAATATCAAGAGCATGTAACCACTGCCACAAAGCACACATGACTTGTGATGCGGCCAGACCGTGCAAGCGATGTATCCAACGGGGACTCCAATCGTCTTGCCAAGATGCCCCTAGAAAGCGTAAAAAGTATTTGGCAGATGTACCGAATAATGCTTTGCAAAATCCAAGACTTATGCAGCCTTCATCTTCGGTGATGTCTTTGTCAGGAATGGCTTCTCCGGATCTGGGATCATATGCTTCGTCATTCGCTATTCCTATGAACCACAGGCTGACTGAAGCGCCTAGCACGAATGCCGGCTCTATTCCATTCCAGGCAACAGTGTTCCAACAAAGTGCATCTTTACCTATTAGTTACATGCAAAGTAATTATTATAACGTGAATAATCCTGCTGCAGAACGACATCATACAAAGATAGATCCCATTCAAAAATTAAAAATTGAAAATGAAACTGGCCCTTTTCAAAGCTTAAACGATGGTGCACCCAATGCATCGCCGTATAGAAATGGTCCGCAGAACAATGCACCGGGAAATAACAACGGCAGTGAAAACAACAATATCAACAACAATATGGCTGCTAGTACCACTAGCATTAATATTAACAATCACAATTTGAGCAATAACCATATTGCAAAGGAAGCAACCATTGGAAATGGAAATGGCAACGGTTTAAGTCTTCCTGATTCATATACTCGAAGTCGAAGAACAAACTTTTTATCTTCAGCAGCCGACTTGGAATATTCAACTTTATCCAGTATTCTTCAGGATAACTTTATGCATCATCAATCAACATCGACAGAAGGCACACCTAACTCGGGATCAAATATATCACCCGTGGTGTCACCTAATGTGCCTCTGTCACACTCAGTTACACCAATGACAAAAGTTCCGGCAATACATCCTCATATTGGTATTTCCAGCGGTCTTGCTAACGAAGCTCGAAATTCAGTGGGTCCACAAACTTTTTCGACTGCTAGTACATCGCCATCTGATTTAAATATTATCAAAAAGAGTCTTTATGAAGCCGATAGTACTCCTAAATGCGATGAAAGTATAAATCAATATTTTTTGGGCGCAACTTCGGTAGAAAATCAGATCCAAACATTCCCCGATGCCATTGCTGCCATAGAGAAGTTCAAGGAGTTAGATCCAGCAGTTTTTCATGAACGAAATTCAAAACTGGCCCTCTCGTTTGTGATTGGGGTACCGCCTGACGAAAACCAGGAAATTAATACCATTTACAAGGAACCGGAGGAAATCTACGCCAAGGTCGTCAAACCATTCTCATATACACCAGGATATCATTCACTTATTGCGTATTTGCGAAAACGTTTTCCTAGAGAAATGTTGGTGAAAATGGCGGAATCAATGGCAATATATAGACCGTCCTTCATTGCCTGTACCAATTCCTTGAAGGAGCACGATTTAATTTTCATGGAACAATGTTTCCAAAGAACACTCCTTACTTACGATAACTTCATTCGAGTCAGTGGAACACCTACAATTGTTTGGCGAAGAACCGGGGAAATTGCATATGTGGGCAACGAATTCTGTGTTCTTACTGGGTGGAAAGCTGATGATTTGCTTTGCAAACGGTTCATTGTCGAGCTCTTGGATGATAAGTCGGTAGTTGAATACTTTGAACTATTTGCACATATTGCATTTGGCGACTTTTTGGGTGCTACTATGACCGAGTGTACTTTACTTACCCCCAGTCCGAAAGTGAAAATACGCACAGGGTGTATGTGGACTTTGAAGCGGGATGTATTTGGTATTCCTATGATGATTATCGGTAACTTCCTTCCGATTGTTTAAAGATTGAAATGCCACTGTTACTAATAGCGCATTACTTTGAAAAATATCATTATACAGAGAAGTATTACTGTGGTAACCAGAAATTGTTATCTACCCCACAAAAAGCAAAATTCAAATAATCCTATCACGAAGGGAATAACCAACTGCTAGGTGCATTTTCAAGTCCTAAGGAGATTATGAATTAGTTCAACACAATTGCCCATTTTAAAGGTAACGATTTTTATGTGCATCTTGAAGTACTACATTTATGCCCCACAAGAAGATGAACAATAGCACCATTTTTTTGGTTTTTGGTCTGGAAGATCACAAGGTGCACTATACCAAACCATACACCATACCATAGTATACCATAACATACTACACCATACCAAACTATACTTTCTTGCACATATGCTGCCTTACACACACTTTGGCAACATTATGTTACCCACAACTCTATGATGAAAATGATATGCCATAAAAATACGCCTGAAAACGATCTCCTGCACACAGCACATGCCCCTCATATTGATGATTTTAATGATAATAACCGAATTGTAACCCCTTTATTTATGGACTCAAGGACAGAGTATCCTTCTACAAGGTGCAACCACGGCTTCCTGCTTATCTGTATAACTACGTACAACTGCAAATAAACGACTTGACGAGCTTTTTTTAATTGGTCAATTGATTTCTAGAACGCCAACAACCCTCAGATCCTCCAGTAGCCAGCCATGATTACCACGAGACTAGTGACTGCGATCTCGGTTATCTGTCTTGGGTCTTTACAATTCGGCTACCATATGGCCGAGTTGAACTCACCAGAGGGTATACTCTCATGTCGGGCATCAAAACCCAAAATAGGAGTTCCATATTCAGAATCATGGTTTGGCCGCAGAGGCTTTGTTGAATGTATTCCTATGGACCCCGGCCAAGTGGGTTTAGTCACCTCCATTTTCAGCGTGGGAGGTTTGATTGGTCTGACTTACGTCGGACGACTTGCAGATGATCTCGGACGCAAGAGAACCAGTATTATTGCCAACGTAGTGTATATCATTGGGGGTTTAGTTAATACGTTCGCTAGTCTGTTTGTGGGATTATTATTAGGGAGATTTATTGTGGGCTTGGGTGCTGGAGCTGCTCTTGTTATCACACCTATGTTTATCAACGAAGTGGCCCCTAACGACTATAAGGGTTTCTTTGGTGCTATGAATCAGGTGTCCATAAATATTGGTATTTTGATAACCCAGACATTGGCCTTGTGGTGGAGCAATAATAACGATTGGAGATTGCTTCTAGGGGCAGCAGTTGTGTTAGCAGCTGTTAATTTGGTGCTGGTGGTTTTCTACGTTGAAGAATCGCCTGTTTGGTTAGTGAGTCAAGGCCTCACCGGTGAAGCTATAAAGAATTTGCACTTTCTCAGAGGTGGAGACTATAATGATGCCAGAGACGAGATCAATTCATGGGCAACTCATCACACTATACTGGGAAACCAGACTCCTAATTCAGGTGGTGTCGAATCAGATGAATTGTTGAGGGCAATTGACGACTTAGAGGAAGGAGATCATTTTTCCTCTCGCTCAAACAGTGGAACCGTTGATCTAAGCACATACTTGAAATCTCCAGAGTTCAAGAACTCAAGAATCGTGGCAACGGGAATTTTGATTCTCCAGCAGCTTTGTGGGATCAACTCCATTATCTTCTATGGTGTGTCAGTATTGGTTTCTATTTTCCCCACTTATGCTGTTGTCATTAACTTTTTAGTTTCAATTGCCAACGTAGTGGTAACGTTTGTGTCTGGGACACTTTTGGACAAATTAGGGAGAAAGCCCTTACTTTTGGCTTCAGTGTCTACCATGGGAGTCGCCACTGTGTTTATTGGCTTTGGAATCATCTACACCAATGCATTTTTATCCATTGTCGGCATATTCACATATATTATCTTCTTCGCAATCGGATTGGGCCCCATTCCTTTCCTCCTCGTCGGTGAAGTAACACAACCACGGGCAAAGGCCTCGGCTCAAAGTTGGGGAACAGCTATGAACTGGTGTGCTACTTTTGTCGTTGGATACTTGTTTCCTATTTTGAAGAACTCATGGCTTGGAGGTGCAGTCTATTTTTTGTTCACTGCTCTGTGTTTCTTCACCTATTTATTTGTGGACAAATATATTCCAGAAACTAAGAACACCAAAAGCTATGAAGAGGTATGGGGATTGGCGCAATGAAGTCCCCCCCTAGCAGGTTCGTTTTTTATAATCTGATGAATTGCAGTTGCTTTGCATGAACCGTGGTTGTATGGAATGGCTGCAAAATTGTTTGGTACTAGAAAATAGTAGCTCATTCATAAATATATCATGCCCGTAAAGTCTTCCAATAAGTAGAGCATACAGATACTGTAAGATTCGAGTACTTTCTAATGGTATGTATCTATTAGCCAATACGCCTTATATGCTAAGTTCAATTTATCCATAATTAATAATAACGAGTAAACTAAAATAGGGCTGTCGCCCTACTCATATCAGTTTGGCACGTGATAAATCCCCGAAACCGTCACACTGGAGTAGTAACACATTTCGCGCCAATTCTCCAAGCCCATGACAAAACAACAAATCCAATTTGGGTCACATGACATGCTTATATAATCACACTTGGCTATTTCTAGTGCTTGTTGTAGTAACTAGAGTTTGGTAGCACCCATCAAATGAGTGACAATTTCCCCTTCTGGGAGCGCCTCGCATTGAGCTTTTGTGTTCCGAGAGAAAACTTTTCACTTTGGCCATACGGCAGAGGTAAATTTTAGTATCAAGGTATTTCACTACTCTTTTACTTACTTTGCTCTTGCTAGTTTTATCACCACTCTCAGCAACAATGCCTACTAGATTGACCAAGACTAGAAAACACAGAGGACACGTTTCTGGTATGTACTGCTTTAAAGCAAGCAACAGTGTGGATGGACATTAGAATCCCAGGAGCTGAGAATGAGCTCCATTGAATATTGAGGGATACATATACGACTTTTACTATGATGAGGATACCAAAAGATGAAATGAGTTTTACGTGAATGATATCAATCAAATGTTATGAGTTGCAGCTTCTTCCATTATCATATAATATTTAATACTTTGTCATCTTCAGTGGGATTATTAGAAGATGATCATTCGATAATTAAGTTTTTAATCAACCCTTCACCTCAAGACATGAAAAGCTTTTTTTGAAAGAATAAATAATCCATCTCCATTTTGAAATATGTCCATCATTCACTCAGCTAGGAAAATAAGTTTTTTCTAAGGTTCATAGTACTAACATTTATTATAGCCGGTAAGGGTAGAATCGGTAAGCACAGAAAGCACCCCGGTGGTCGTGGTAAGGCTGGTGGTCAACACCACCACAGAACCAACTTGGATAAGTACCACCCTGGTTACTTCGGTAAGGTTGGTATGAGATACTTCCACAAGCAACAAAACCACTTCTGGAGACCAGAAATCAACTTGGACAAGTTGTGGACTTTGGTTGAAGCTGACAAGAAGGACGAATACTTGAAGTCTGCTTCTGCTACTGCTGCCCCAGTCATTGACACCTTGGCCCACGGTTACGGTAAGGTCTTGGGTAAGGGTAGATTGCCAGAAGTTCCTGTCATTGTCAAGGCCAGATTTGTTTCCAAGTTGGCTGAAGAAAAGATCAGAGCTGTTGGTGGTGTCGTTGAATTGGTTGCTTAAGTTTAGCCCATCCCATGTACTAAAATAATAGCTTATATAAACGGTTCAATAAATCTAATGTACTAGTGAAGATCGTTGTAGGTTGGTACAAATATTTATGGTAAAGTGATGCATGGTTATATGCACTTAAGTTGCTATAGGTTAAAACATTGCCCTTCAGACTGTAAACTGCTTTCTAGTGTGAAATCTATGTGCATCTTTGCGTTTTTATATAAATGGCATGAATTTCCTAAACGGGAAATATGTGTCCATCAGACACCTGTCTATTATGTTTTTGTTTGTTGATAACAATAATTTACAATAACAAAAACATTACCTCTTCATCTTCCCCATCGACAACAGGCATTTTGCATCAAAAAGAGGCACATCTACAAATACTGGTATCCTACCATAGTTCAGTGTTTGCTTTCTTCCCAGTTGATGTTTAGAACACTTATTCGAACCATGACTACCAAGACAGCGCAATGGACTCCTGAAGGAGCCATCCCTGAAACAGTTAGAAGAATACTCCCCAGTCTCAAGAAAGAAACGACCACCACAGGCTCCTCTACGCAGTCTGCTCTTGCATTTGTTCAGATTGTATCCCTATTGAAGAATCAAAATAGAACCGGGTGGATTGACAGAGGTCTTCCTGTTCCTCAGGTAGAATCCATCGCCGATCACATGTACCGTATGGGAGTGATCCTGATGCTTCTTCCTCGAGATAAGGTGAATGTCGACAGATGTGTCAAGATCAGTTTGGTTCACGATATGGCCGAGTCACTTGTAGGGGACATTCCCCCATATGCAGATGTCACTAAGGCAGAGAAGCACAGAAGAGAAAGAGCTACGGTGGAGTACTTGGCTCAATTGATCCACGAGTACAACCCTCAATTTGCTACTGAATTGGAAGAACTCTGGTGGGATTACGAGGAAATACGGTCGCCTGAGGCTCGTTATGTCAAGGATATAGATAAGTTTGAGATGATCCAACAAGCTTGGGAATACGAGCAAGCTCATGGGTTAGAATACGATTTGAGTGAGTTCTACAATAGCAGACTGGGCATTGTGTCACCTGAAATTGGGGAGCTCTGCGATGAGGTTATTCGCCAAAGACAGGTATTCATTGCTGAACTCAAGAAGGAATAGAAGCATTATATATATTCATTGCATTTTGTATGGTACATATACTTTGTATCGGAATGGTTGATACCACCTCAGCAGCATTTATTAGATTGTTCATATTAAACGTGTAGTGGACAAAGAATAGTAAAGACAGGAGTCACGTTATAAATCATGTGACAGAAAGCAGCAGATCTCTTGCTCGATTTGTCATCTGGGTCTCTTTACTTGGTAAGTGTATTAGATAGCATTTATTCCTTAACCTAGTCAGGCAATGGTGGAGATCGAAGTGGAAAAGAACCAAGAGCGGCCTTCTGTCGGGCTCTCCGGCCGTAAAATTATTTATGACAAAGACGGAAAACCGTATGTTCAAATTTCAAATCATTTGTTGCCACTATGAGAAGGTAATGATACTAACAGATTAACAATTACAGATGTCGAACCTGTAACACACTTCAAGATTTCCAATTTGCTACTCACGGCGGCAGTGTCCCATCCACTCCACATGTGAAAAAGCCTCAGAAGTCTCAGGCGTTGGAGAGTTCTGAAAAGCCTAAAAACACTATGGCTGGAGGATACCCTAAAGTGGACCCACCAGATGTGGAGCAGTTGGGTCGTTCTTCATGGACTTTACTCCACTCAATCGCAGCTACCTATCCCGAAAATCCCACATCAAAGCAAGAGGCTGATATGAAGCAGTTCATTCTGTTGTTTGGAAATTTTTATCCATGTTGGTTCTGTGCTGATGATTTCAAGGAATATATAAAGACCAAAGAAGTCACTGCGGGAAGTCAAGATGAGCTCGGTGGATGGCTCTGTGCTGCTCATAATGCCGTCAATAAGAAAGTCGGAAAGCCTCAGTTTGACTGCAATTTGTGGAAGCAACGGTGGAAGGACGGATGGGAGAAATGAAGAGACATAATTCTTAAAACACTTGTACATATTTAAATGCTTTGATACAGACCATGATACACTAATTCTATGAAATAAACCATATCTATAATACACTAATAGTGTACCATTATATGATAAAGTGTCTTGTTATACCTATATACGTAACATTGTATTCTTTAGCCAAAGCATACAATTGTATTTCTTATATCTTGATGGATTTGATCCACGCCAATAACAGATCAACCTCAAACGGTGTAGAAGGGACGTATTTATCCCTCGGTAACTGTGACTGCAAAAAAAGAATAGCAGGAATCTTGGAACCTACAACATATCTCTGCATTAGCTGTCTTCCTCCTTCCAGATCCGCCCACACATTGATCAAGTTAACGGGGAAGTTGTGGGGGTATTTTGCCTTGTCTGCGAGGATATCAAACAACGCCAGGGTCACCTCGTTGCATTCAGGAGTGGCGTAAGTGAAGTTTACTAACGTAGGCTCCTTGAATAGGATCAACGGGTTGATTTCGTCAGCATACTGAACATAATTGGGAAACAACCGGTTGTGGGTGGTAATTTGTTCTGGGGGTGGCGGATACACCACTTTTTGAGACTTGAACCATTTGCCTAAGTATGATCCTATAGAATACGAAGCTCGTTGAGATACCCGAAGATAGTTACCTGCGGCCAACACGGAAGTACTTGCTATAGAGCTGGTTAGACCGATCATTGCAATATTGAAGTATGGAAGTATGGAAGGTTATTAACAAAAGTGCTAGAAATGGGTGATATAAATCTGAAACTGGAATTGGCTTTTTGTTGCGAAAAATCCATATGGGGGGGGGGTGGTCATAGAATTGCCACATAAAACAGTGAAAACACAGGCAACCACACTATATGAAGCAGATTGATATGAGTCTAAAATGGAGTGTAGTATGAGTGCATCATTGGTACGTATGGGTAAAGAAGGGGTGCATTGTGAAATAATTTAGCATTCGTAAATCACCTTGTTACTTTCCAAAGGAAAATGTTGAAAATCAACATAATAATGTAATCAGCCAAAGAACATTACAGCAAGAAAAACATTGAAAAGAGCGAAGAACTATAGTGCATAGTTCTTCAACCTAAAATCTGTTACTATCTATATGAATATCCATTGTTAAGTAAGAACATGTAACATTTGTATTTAACCCCAAACCGCAAAACTCCTTTTCCACAGCAATCATTACCAACCAATTCCGATACTCAGTAAGAAAAATACAGCATGTACCATATTTGATCAACAATCACAAATCTATAACATAAGAATAACGTTGTTGATGCATACTTTCCTCATACCGAAATTTCTCGGAGTAGTAACCCAAATAACAGACAACATTAACAACTACAATCACTAACTGCGTATTAATCCGTCCCTTCCTAATCTGTGTAATCTGACTAACGGCAGCCACACTTTACTAATACCGACACAAAGGCCGTTGAAAAATTTGGTGATGATTACACACTCCACTCCCATACATACTTTACTCCGGCCGCCAACTACCGGTACTTTCAGGGTCTATACACACACATACACTTTGCACAACGTTGATTCTACTTAAGACAGGCATTTCTCGCCCCCTCAGTTTCAACAAAAATATACATAATGAACAACAATAATTCTAACGAATCACTTGACTTTTCCAAAATGCACCTAGTCTCCCCACTGATAACCCCCTCCAGGGTTCCTTCCACACCAGTGCCCGTAGCTTTATCTACTGGACAAGACGAAAAAAGACTCCAGAAACAGAGACTGCATCTCCCTGACTTGCCAAAGGTGACTTGTCTAGCCAGAGCCAGAATTCCTACCACCCATGGTGCTGATATCTTCCTCCACATTTACGAGAACAACATCGACAACAAGGAACATTTAGCCATCGTATTTGGTGAGAATATCCGGTCTCGGAGCTTATTCAGACGTCGACACAACGAATCCCAACAGGACAGAATGACCCGTGGAGCCTACATAGGCCGTCTTTTCCCGGGTCGTACGGTTGCAGATGATGATAGCGAAGGCCACACTCTTAGGTTCACCGACGATGGTGATTTGGTGGTGGATCCAGAGACTACTTATTCGACTGCAGATTCTGCTCTTGTACGGATACATTCGGAATGCTACACAGGAGAAACTGCTTGGAGTGCCCGTTGCGACTGTGGAGAACAACTTGACGAAGCTGGCCGAATCATGGGAGAAGCAGGTCACGGTTGTATCGTATATCTTCGACAGGAGGGCCGTGGTATTGGACTTGGAGAGAAGTTGAAGGCTTACAATTTACAAGATTTGGGTGCAGACACAGTGCAAGCCAATCTTATGCTTAGACATCCAGCCGATGCCCGGCTGTTCTCGCTTGCGACTGCTATTTTGGTCGACTTGGGACTTGAAGATATCAAACTTCTTACAAATAACCCTGACAAGATTGTAGCTGTTGAGGGTAAGGAACGCCAGGTGCGGGTAACTGAACGGGTGCCTATGGTACCCTTAGCTTGGACCGGAGGTAAGGGTATTAAACTGAAGGAGATCGAGGGATACTTGAGTACGAAGATAGAGCGCATGGGACACTTGTTGGAAAAGCCGATTCACACATGAAATCAAATCGGAGTAATAATCGGGGTAATAATCAGGATCAAAAACAGCATTCATGCCAATAATAACAATGATGATACGCTTTCAATGTGTGGTGATTAATACATTGTTGATATAGAAAGAATTTATCAGGATTAGTATAGTGCACAGTGCAATAGTACACCATCGTATACGAACCGTGCTCTATTTGTGTGCATAACTCTTCTCCAGAGTCATCCCACCATACTATTTATTAGACCAATTGACGTTAATGAGCAACTCACTACGTTTCAGTTTAAACTGTAATTCCACCATGCGTAGCATAAGATTCTACTTCAGAATATTTTCAAAGAAGCACCAGGTGATCCCACATATATCACTTAAGTACCGTCTCCATCATACAGTACAAATGACTCAACTACATCTACTAAACTTAATCACCCATACAGGCACTGGCGAATCTGCAGAAGTGGCTACTCTGGGATCACCACACGACCCCAACCCCAAAATTCAAAAATTGTAAATCTGCAATTCAACTTATTTTGACATCCACCACCCCTTAGCAACCATCGCTTTATTCAGCGACTACGTGGCTTACTCCTACGACATCTTAGCACCAGGAACTTCTGTACATGTTGGAACGCTATCAAGATTCGCCGTTCGAAATTGTCTATTTTTCCCATTGAAAATTGCCATCCCAAGTACTCCACAATTATCCGGTACGTCAATCATTGCTACCGAGCAAGAGAGACGAACCTCATTAAGCTAAAAATCATCCTACACTCGCTGGCCTGGCAAACATTCTCACCTGATGCCAATGCAAAAGGAATCAGACACCCCAAAGGCATCGGAGACTTCATCTCATACGGTGGATTCCGTGCAGGTCAAAGCTGAAGACATTCCAGATGTATTTGAATCATTCACGGCCATACTGAACAAATCGCTGTTGGCATGCCCTACAGTGCGTCCCCCGGTCCGCAGATTAGGCCTGGTATCTCAGACTCTGTTGATGCTGATTGGAAATGGAACTAACTCCAAACTGCTGACTCTGATCCCATCGCTGATAGCCCCTGTTGTGTCTTCCATGTTGCAACTGATAGGATCCACCAATTCCGGGTCCACGGGTGTATCTAGTCAGGCTACGAAAAGAAGACGGGTGACTCGAGCTTGTGATAACTGCCGGCAGAAGAAAGTCAAATGTGACGGGAAACAGCCATGTATCCATTGTACTGTTTATTCTTACAATTGCACTTACGACCAACCCAATATCAGAAATAAAAGAAGCAGTACTATACCGCCTAGCGGATTGAGCACGTCCCTGATTCTTCAACAACAGCAATTAATTGCTGCTCAGCAATTGGCCACACGATCCACAACAGTGTATAATATTACAGTAGCACAACAGTTGCTCAACTTGCTCTTGCCCAAGCTAGGCTTGAATTTGCTCGATGAAAATAATGCTGTCCACTTGGACATTGATAAGATGCAGAAAATTGTCAATTACGTCAACTCCAAATCCCACGATTTGAAGGAAATCCAAGATTTGTACCAGGACGGGCCAACACCAAAGAACATTCACGTAGATTCTCCCATGGGTAAGACTTCACCAACCTCATTACATTCAAATGATGAACTGGTATTGGGAACTGACTTCAGACTTATGTTGCCGCCAAAGGAAGAAGCCATGCAATTGATCCATGTCACATGGTACAAAGCATGTGTTCTCTTTCGATTTTATCATCGACCTTCGTTAGTGGAAAATGTCGACTCAATATATGCCACCGATCCTTACAATTATACTGATAAACAGCAAAAGTTCCTTCCTTTCTTCTACTCAATATTGGCTTGTGGGAGTTTGTTCTCAAAGAAATCGAATGCTGATAAAAAGGCTAACGATACCTTGGAAGACGAGGGTTTCAATTATTTTCTAGAAGCAAGACGTTTAATCGATATAGCAAATGTTGGGGACATCTCCTCTATCCAGACAATCGTTATGATGATTATGTACTTGCAATGTTCGGCAAGATTGTCTACTTGCTATTCTTACATAGGTATTGCGTTGAGGAGCGCTATAAAAGAAGGACTTCATAGGGACTTATCCATATTCCAGAATTCGAAGCGCAAACTCTCCCCTATTGAAATTGACACCAGAAAACGACTTTTTTACACCATTTATAAAATGGATATTTATATCAACTCACTTTTGGGACTTCCCCGGTCTATTCATGAGGATGAAATCGATCAAGATATGCCTGTTGAACTTGATGATGAAAATGTCACAGAAACAGAGTTTAACTACTCTGCTCAAGAGGGTCGGTTGTCTTCATCTGGATGTGCCAATCACCACACAAAGCTCATGTTTATTCTCGACCACATTATCAAGGAACTTTATCCAATAAGAGTTAAAAACAAACCAGATGACTACGGTCTGACACCTAATCATATACATAAGAAAGTTACCGATTTAGAGGTCGAGTTGAAACTGTGGCTAGATAATTTACCAAAAGAGTTGAAGCCCACAGATCCCCTGGACCCAAAAACATCAGAACGTATCCCTGAGAAATTTCTCCTTGCCAACTATTACTTACATTTAGCCTTTCTCAATTGCCAAATAATGTTGTACCGTCCTTTTATCCATTTTATAAGTCATGGACAACTGAACTTTGAAGGCTCAGACCCTAGATCTCTTATTAGAGGTCGTAATTGCATAAAAGTCGCCAGAATGGTAGTGAAACTTGCAAACAAGATGATTGATGAGGATTTGCTTGTGGGGACTTATTGGTTCTCAATGTACACAATTTTCTTCAGTATTGCTTGCCTTATTTATTATTTCCATTTCGCCAATTACTATAATTTGCAGAACGGTAATGGTGCGAACTATGCGGGCGTGTTATTCGACGACGATTTGAACATCGATATGATTCGTCAAGATATTGTTATTGGAAAGAAGGTGTTAGATTGCTTGAAGAACAATTCTAATGCAAGTCTGCGGATATATAATATTTTGAATACGTTGTTTGAGCAATTGAACCGGAGAACGGCTAAGAATTCATCCAATATCCATACTCAAAATCTGTTGAAGGATCCCACACCCATTCCTTGTAACATAAAGAAGGAAACAGTGCAAACTACATTCCAGTCATTTGATTTCATCAATAACTTTGGGAAGTCACAATCCAAGAAGAATAATAATGCTAGCACCACCGCTACTACTATTAATAATAATGGTGGTGATGAACGTCCAAATATTGCTACTTTCAACTTCCAAACAGCACCACTAGGCAATAAATTATCGAACGCTTCAGCTAGCCATCTGTCAGCTAATGACTCCACCACCATTGTGCCTGGCTCCTTGGTTCCTAATGCCAGCGAAAGAGAAACTTCTTCAGGCAATTCGCTTGTACAGCCACCACTATTGACGGGAGGTGATGATCAAGTGGCAACCGATAAGGGATCATTAAACACACCTAGGGTCACTTCAACCGACATTTCCACTAATCAGAACTATCTCCCCGGAGTGTTTGACAAATTAGATGCCCAAATATTTGGGAAGATCTTACCTCCGTATATGTTGGAGGGTAATTCGCAATCTAACACTACAGCCAATACACCCTCTATGGCGCCATTGAATGGGCTTGATAGTTCAGGAAATTCTAAGCCAGACTCTCCTATGCTTAACGAGGCGCTGATTACCGATTTGCTTGAGCCTATCATTTCTGGGGCTACTCCTAACAGCCGGAATCAGTATACTCCTTTGGATATAAACATATTGGATGATGTCAATCATTTGAATTATTTGGATCCATTCAATCCGATCAATAATTGATGATGGAAAATAGCTTGCACTAGAGCAATGCCAATGCTACTATAGTAATAGGAATAGATTTAATGGAATCAGTATCATGTAAATGAATGAACAGTAGAAGTTAACTCAATTCCTTCGAGGGTATGATGAATTTCGAGGATAAAAATTTCCCGATTGAACCCCGGAAAAGCTCCGAAATCCTCGGATCCCAATTCGGATCATCGCGAGAACATCTTTTGATTTCGGCATATTATCACCAAACTTCAAGTTTAGTTCAAGTAGTCCCGACCTTTCATTATCTACCCCTACCATCACCATTACCATGTCTGATAGAAGGAGAATCACAGCCTCGGCGGACGTGCATTTCCCCCAGGTGAAAGCCCAATCAGAAAAAGCACCCAGAAGAACGGATCCCCATACGCCTTCCGCATTCTATCTCAACTCCAGTGTAGTTCCCAATGCCAACGGCAGTGCATATCTTGAAGTAGGCAACTACGTGATCCAGGCGCAAGTGTTTGGACCGCGCCCCATCAAGGGTTCGTTCATGGACCGCGGCTCTGTCTCGGTTGAGTGCAAGTTTCTGACTCTGATACGACTGAAGTGCAGAGGTGGAGCAGGTGACGAGTCAAAGTCAATGAGCGACTTTGAACACCGGATAGCCGCCTTTCTTGAAACGTGCTTGGTGTCATCGATAGTGCTAGAAAAATACCCCAAGGCCACCATAGATGTGTATGTCAACGTGCTAGCCTCTGATGGCGATGGAGTGGATGTGAACATGCTTCAGCGACTCACAGGTTGGATCGTCAACTGCGCGAGTACCGCGGTGGTGGATGCACTGATAGAAGTGAAGGATATTGTCACTTCTGGGCAGGCGGTTGTTTCTGAGGATGGCGAGGTATTAGTCGATCAAGATGGGGCTGGCTTGAAGGCCTTGGTGGCGGTGATGCCCATGAGAAATGATGAGATCGTGGGGTTGTGGTTGGACGGCTCTGATACACAGTCGGCGCAATTTGAAAAAGTGATTGACTGTTCTATCGAGATGGCAAAAACAGTGAGGAATAATATCAATCTGTATTTGGTGAGTAATGCAGAAAGCGGGTAGTGGATGTGATGTGAATGTATTATTGCAGAGAGAAGGACGATGTATAGTAGATTTAGAGTGGCAATATTTGGAAATCAATGGAATTATTGAGGAAATAATTTGCACTTAAACAAGAATAGCTTCGGTAGTGACCATTTTACCGTTGTATACTACAGTAACATTATAATAATAAGACTGGCAACTTGATTGGCATTTAGATTCATAATTGCATTAATACAACATGTGCGAGTGTTGTAGTCGACTTTTCCCGAATTAGTACAATCACTTATAGCATTATAATCTATGGTTGTAATCTACCACAGGCCAATATCCCAGTAATGTACAATACTAGATTCACACTGTTGGATTATTGCATTTGTAGTGAATAGCCATCCCAAATGAATTATATCAACTTCTCCTTTTTCCCATTAATCATAGACAATCCTTAATTCTGTATAACCTATTTTCTTCTGATGATTTCTCCCTCAGTTTAGTCATTATAAAATACATGGAACGACATAAATATTCTCTCAATCCAATTTAACATTTAGCATCTCAACAAATTGAATTAACCTATGATTACAGGGAAGCGACTACCGACAAAGCCAATGTTCTACATCTAGTAGCTTCAATATTCGTACATTCCTTGTTATTCAACAATGAAGTCAGTCTAGCGCAAATCTCTGTTGTTGAGAATTGGCGTAATCTCCTTGTACATCATGGTTATACAAACTATAAAATAAATTTTCTTAAATTCAATTTCATTTAACATTTGTCAAGAGTATAGTATTCTATCTTCTAAATCTCTTGTCAATATATACAAGTGTTTTAATATAGCTCTTGCCGCTAGTGCGTGATGTTCCAGGGCATACTCCTGCGTTCATCTCTAATTACTCCACTCGTCTATTGAATTCCTCGCTCAAATCGTCCAAAACTCTGCCCATCTCAATCAACTTTTGCGCTAACTCCCTTGCCGTCAAAGTGCCCACACGGTGCGCAAAGTAATTGTGTGACAAGTGAATCCCTGTAGAGTTACTAACTAACCGACTTAATAACTTGAGTGTCTTCACCACATCCTCATCCTCGTTGAACTTTATAGACTCGTCAATATCAACGGGTTTACCGGAAGCTGTCTTTCCTTCAACATATTGCAAGATCTCTGTCTGTAAGGAGCGGGCGACTCTGTCCACTTCATCCACTTGATCCATTTCAGCCTCAGATTTACTCACACTATCACCAACACCATGAACACTGATACGGGCACTTCTGATCTCAAATGGTGCAGATATACATGCCACATCATGCTTATCTTCCAAATGGTATCGAAATTCATAAATTCCTTCCTCCCAAAACAACTTCGACCCGCTAAAGGTAAAAAACCCCTTGGCCTTATCAAGGTAAGTCCAACGGCCCTGGGACAGAATCAAAGTGTGGTACTTAGAATATGAAGTTTGCACAACCTTGTACAACCCAATCCAATCTTTTGAATTATGTGAACCTTCTGGTGAACTCCACTCAATTGTAATTGGGTGACCAATAGTATGGATGGGAGAACTAAGAGTGATATTATAATCTCCATTCGAAAAACTAAGATTCTGTGACAACTCAATAATGTTCTGATTTGACAATTTGTTCTTTGACTTACGAAGCTCCTTCAAAAATACATCAAGGGATTCTGAAAAGGTTGATCTTCTTTTTGTTGGAGTCCCCAGATTAGGGGTTGGTATCGAAATCAGTGGTGATGATCCTCTTCTTATCAGATTAGGGATTAAATGCTTCTTGAATGTCTTGGTGACTCCAGAATCGGTGGTCACGGCAGACTCACCGTAAACTTGAATCATATGAGACCGTTCAATAAAGTTGAAACGAATAAAATTATTAACTATCCAAATCAATGCAAGGATAAAGTTCTCACTGGTTGGAAAGATCAAAAAGGTACCCATTAACCCACAAACCCCGAAAATCTGTTCAGGATTGTTCAAGTAACGATAAACTCCACATTTGGTGAGCAAGTTTTGATGCGAGGGGATAAAAAAGTCCCCGTAGAACCAACCAAAGTATCCAATCGAATCGATGATTGATAGATTGATCAAAAATTGGGTAGCAATAAGGAACCCACCAACCAAGACTCTTAAAAATAGCCATTCAGAAGCCAGAAATACAATGTATTTCGGTTGGGAGGAAGATGCCGAAGTCCATTGGAATAAATTAAGACCGAAAACGGTTGCGTATGAGAGGTTGATCAAAGTGTTATAAATAATCGCAAAATTATTGAGTGATTTTTCCAAGGGCATATCATTTGCTAAAATCCACTTGGTGTAATACTTGAAATGATGTTGCAGCCAGAGAAATGCATCAACACCAATAGACTCAATCAATTTTGTGACCACTGCCAAGTGGAATAAAGTAGACGAAGACTTGGAGAGGAAGGGTAAGGCAAGCGCATATGTTCCAACCAACAACAAATTGACGATATCCGAAGGCCTAAACAAGTTAAAATTGTACAAACCAACCAATGGTTTAAAGTTATCGAAATATTTTAAATCTTTGAACTTTGATAATTTGACCGAGTTCAATTCATTGCGGGTAGGACCATAGATGCGATCAATATGGGGGTTTTCGATAACATGGAGGAAAACCATCTGGAGGAAATGACCTACAATGGCAATCATGAGAACGGTATAACTCTTAGCGATCAATGCAAAACCGTAGTAGCCAATATAACCGATCGAATACATTGGATGAGGGACCATCTCGAAGACACCGTCAAAGATCAACTCCTCGTTATTGAATTGACGGAAGAAAAAGTCTCCCCAGTACCAAGCATAGTCCTTAATGATATAGTGAGCATTGCTCTTAACCCAATAGTTGAATATAATCAACACTGTTCCAATGAACAATCTAGCACCTACCAACCATACACTCTGCTGCGAAGTGTTGATAAATTGAAAGTGGTTCGAACAACTGGCCAGGATGAACACACAAATAAACAGAATGAAATCTTGCATTAAGATCAAGTCTACCAATTTACGGAATAGGAGCCAAGTGTTGAACTCAGCAGGGTATTGGTGGTAGTCTTCTTTAGTCTGCGAAGATAATTCCCAATCTGCCAACTTCTGCGCCAATGTTGGAGTAGTATCTCCTTTTTTGTTATAGGAGAACAAATTCCACAGGTTAGCCCATTTAACCAACTGGCTATTTAAGGACTGCTGGCGCAACAAGTAGCCAATACCGAAATTGTAGGCAAAACGCCAGAACAAGTAAAGCGACACAAACAACAGAAGCTGAAGAGTCGATCCCAATGATAAGTAGTAGAACAACACAAAGTTCATTGCTAGTGTTACCACAATCACTCTTTCCAAGTACGACTTCTTAATGGCAGGGTTGAACAAGGCGTGGAGCATATCATACGTCTGGGGCACCTCAAATTGGGTCCCTGAGAAAGTTACTCCTCTAGTCATTTTGGTTGAAAAATGAAAGGGAACTTCTGTTGAAGAAGACTTTTGCACGTCGATGCTTAATGAGGAAGTTGAAGACGAGGAAGCAATGCTACTCGTCATTTTCAGAAGCAGGAAGTGCTGCAAAATTTATTGAAAGTGGCGATACCCAAGGGGATTGAGAAGCCACACTTTTTCCAAGGTCGTGTAGGGCAAGGTGAAATTTCTAAGTGTGGGGTAGTAGCCAGTACAACGTGATAGTGGTGGGTTGACTGAGCTCTGTAGTCAACTGATGCCAATGCCAATAGTAAAAGCAGAGGCGATAACTTGAAACTAATATTAAATATGAAAGTAGTATAAGTGTAAGTTACCTGTGGCGGTACCGTATCCGTATCCGTCCCGTATCAATATCTCTAATTGTATGAGTAATATCGAAAGTTATCCTTATGCAAACGAGTTCTAGTTGAGTAGATCGCTTACTACCGTATGCTAATATAAAAGCTCTTTGGAATTATTGATTGGCAATTGGTTTTTTTCAGCATTGGCTATGTGGAAATTTGTATGAGGAAATCAGTTTAAATATATAGCACATGCTCGTGATGTTGGTGGCATTCTTTGTTTAGTATCTTGTGCACAATAGCTACGCTCGTGATATCACTATCACGTTGCCTGTTACTGCATTGGAATGTCTTGTGACTTGTTCCAACCAATAGGACCCATTCTCCTAGCCCGTCTTCACCCAACAAACACTGGGACCTGAGTGTTCCGAAGCATGTGATTTTTTTACGCGACATATCTCTCACTGAAAATGGATAATGCGTTGCGGCCAAACAGGCTACATGCAGTATAAGAATACATATGACATAGAAGTAGACAAAGTACATAGAGACAAACCAAAAGGTGTATCTGAGATCATGCTATACATCTTTCATGAAATTATCAGAGTTGTTGATATATATATATATACTCCTCAATTGATCTACATCATATTCACATTACTAACCAGATACATTGAATAAAGTTCCTTTGGTGGCTTTTCTTGTCAGGATTGACCTTGTGCTGATGGTTCATTTTTTTTTCGCAGCCATATTTATTGTATCATAATTCATATATCTAACATAGAAACTAGGTACTTACAACCCCAACCAGTAAGATGTCTTGCTTACATCAAACTGGCCAACCAATTCGGTGCTGATAGATGAGTTACCAACATAAACATTGTACTTACCAGCGCTGGATTCCCACTTATTGTGGTAAACGTTCCAGTATCCCGTAGCATCCTTAGATGAGATATTAATTGAAATACGCTTACTTTCACCAGGTTGCAATGATACCTTGGCAAACTCACGCAATTCCTTAACGGGCTTGATGACCTTCGAATCCTCCTGTCCAATGTACACTTGCACAACTTCGCTACCAGCCACACTTCCAGAGTTCTTGACATCGACAGATACGTTGACGGTGGTACCGTCGTAGCCCACATTCAAATCTCCAAGTTCGAACTGAGTGTACGACAAACCGTATCCAAAAGCGAACATTGGCTCCAATTCCATTTTTTCGAAGTAACGGTATCCCACAAATATGTCTTCACCATACATCACTTCACCGTTGGTACTGGCGAAGTTCAAGTAACTGGGGACATCTGTGATCTTCATAGGGAAAGTGACGGGTAACTTACCACTGGGGTTAACATCACCAAACAAGACATCAGCAATAGTATTACCCAATTCGTTACCACCATACCAAGCCTGAACCAAACCTTCGATCTCATCAACCCAAGGCATAGAAATAGCACTACCAGTTTGGTTGACCACAATAACGTTACTGTTAACCTTACTAACCTCCTCTATCAACTTATCGTTTTGGTAGGGCAAACCAAACTGAATTCTGTCCATACCCTCAGTTTCCCATTCACTCGACAAGCCAGTGCATACAATGACCTTGTCAGCTTCCTTTGCCAATTCAACTGCACGAGCCAATTCCTGAATGGGGTCAAGGACCTTGTCAATACCAAAGGTAATGCCTCCGGCAGTATCCCAATTTCCCTTAATTTCTGAAGTTGGACCAGTACCAAATTCCACAGAAACCTTGTACTCTTTACCTGCTTCCAATTCAACCTGGCTTCTTTCCTCGCGAGTACCTAAACCAGCAAAAAAGGCATCACCTGGAAGCTGCTTAGTCTTGTTATCGACTACCAATTTCCCGTCAATGAAGATTTGAGCAGTACCGCAACAAGAACAACCAACGTTGTAGGAGCCGGTTTCTTCAGGTACGTATGTGCCCTCAAAAGTAATATAGAACAAAGTTTGATCCTTCTTTAAACTTGGGTGATCGTAATCCACCAATAATATAGAGGAAGATGTGAACACATCAGTTCCTATAGGCTTACGCCCCCCTACAACAGAGTCTTCAAGATAAAGAGTAGCATCAATACCGGGAGTGCCATCGGCTCTACGCAACTTCTTACCGATATTAGGCAAGTTTTTGTTCAATTCAGAGCCTGCTGTGTATGTCAATTCGATGGCATCATCACCTTGCTTAACCTTTTCGACAATGCCTTCCCAAGGAGTAACAACATACCTAGTGGCCAAGGAAGCGGAGCCACCACCGGAGTAGCTTTGGAGTTTAGCGTTAGGTCCAATGACGGCGATCTTTTGTTTCTTGGTCTTATCAATAGGCAACACCTGACCTTCGTTCTTCAACAAAACAATGGTCTCGTCACCTACAGCACGGAGAATCTGAGAACCTTCCTCAGATTGGTTAGCTCTTTCTTCAGCATTTTCTGGGACTCCAGTGGCCATGGCTTCGTTGATGAATTGCAACATCTGTCTGACATTATTGTCGATAACATCAATGTTCAATTCCTTGGATTTCACCATGTGGCCAACTAAATCAGGCTTACGGAACCTGGTACTACCAGGCATTTCCAAATTCAAACCGGCCTTCAAAGCGGGCTCAGTGGAGTAAGTACCGGACCAGTCACTCATAGTTGTACCGTCCCAGCCCCATTCTTTGCGCAAAATATCAGCCAACAATTTCTTGGATGAAGAACAGTGTTCACCATTGACCTTGTTGTAGGAAGTCATGATACTTCTGGGATTGGCATCTCTGACAGCCATTTGAAATGGTTTCAAGTAGATTTCTCTCAACGCTCTTTCAGTAACAATGGCACTAACCGCAAGACGATCGTCTTCCTGGTCGTTACAGACGAAATGCTTCAAACAAGCCAACACACCATCATCCTGGATTCCGTTGATAACGGCACTAGCAGCAATACCAGAAAGTACAGGATCTTCGGAATAAGACTCAAAGGCTCTACCTCCTAATGGGTTTCTCACAATGTTTGCTGTGGGGCCCAATATAACATGGGCACCCTTCATCTTAGCTTCTTTGCACATTAACTGACCAGCCGTATGGAGCAATTCCCTGTTGAAAGTAGCCGCCATGCCTGTTCCACAAGGAAAACAGTTGGATGGGGTTGAGTTGGCAAACTTGATACCTCTGATACCATTTGGACCGTCACTTACCCTGATCTTGGGGATGTTCAACCGAGGGATTGGAACCGTATGCCAGAAGTCACTACCAGCGAGAAGTGAGATCTTCTCGGTGATAGTCAATTCCTCGATCAATTCCTCGATGTTCAATGGTTCTACTTTGCCCATTATTTTACTACTGTACTTGAAAGAGAAACATGGGTTGGAATTCTACAGAGGAATTGCTCTTCTTATATACTTGAAGAATCGGAACTAATATTGATGATTATTAAACCATCTAGTGAAGAAGGTGCATAAGTAGAATTGTTGATGAAAAACGTTGCTCAATTGGGCAGCCATCCCGTTCTGTAGATAGGAACGCAATAAGTAAGCACCATATGCGAGAATGGAGTAGATTATTGTTTACGTAACATAATCTAGATAACGACACCAGAAGCAGGAATAACGGCCATGCATAAACGTTATTTGGCTTTTAACAGATGAAAAAATTGAATAAATCCAATTAGATGATCGAAACGCTTTTTCCACCGACTAGAAGTTATATATTATCTACCATCACGGTGTAATCAAGAACATCAAGCTCTCAATTATACGGTTGTTCCGCTCGTTGTTCCGTACCCTTTACAGGAACGTTGAATATATTTCTGTTGGACAACTGCATGTAATCAGATCTATTTTGCGGGGTGGGGGAGAAGATCTTGGAGCAATCTGTTTTAGGTAGTCGTTCCGTCCTGGAAGTTGAAAACGCTAATGTGGGGTATAACGGAAATACCGACCCATATTCCGTAAAATGGTGAAATGTACAACAATTATCAACCATGTGCTTGTGTTGTATTTACTGTATTATGATCTACATCAGTCCATTGGAGTATACTATAGCAAATGATACAGTGGCTATTTTGTACCTCACTTATTTACAGTGGTGCCTTATTCCGAAAGGACTTCAATTTCCCCCACTTTTCTTGTTTTCTCAAACAACTCTATAACATTTATATCTAATATACAAAAATAATAATTAGCTAAGCTCCAAGACTTCTAGAATCTTCTATGCGACAAGGGAGCAGTGTTGGAGCCAGATTGGAAGTTTCTGTTACCACCTCTACCGCCTCTACCACCACGGCCACCCCAGCCTCTGCCACCACGACCACCATAACCACCTCTACCATATCTGATGTGAGAGTCGTAGGATCTCTTATCGAAACGTCTCAAGTCAGCAGGAATCTCTTGGTTGGCTTCTCTCATGATCTTACACAAGTCACCACCCAAGTTCTTGTTAGATTCGGTGAAGAAAGAAACAGCAGTTCCTGAAGTACCAGCTCTACCGGTTCTACCAATACGGTGAACATAGTCTTCAATGTTACCGGGCATATCGTAGTTGATAACATAGGTGATACCCTTAACATCTAAAACAATAATGTTAGTAACTCAGTCTCACTCTTGAGTCCGTACAGATTTGCCAAGGCCAACAGTTGCATATAAGGCATACGAGTTCTACAAATGAACATAAATTGGGGAGGAGAAAAGTAAGGGGTATTTCGTCGTCCCTTCACATGTATATTGATCCAGAAGTATATAAGAAAGCCATACAATATGCAGACAAAGAACTAAACATATCAACAAGAACATAATAGCAGAATGCACTTGCAAAATAAACAGTGCAATTCTCTCACATCGACCACTAAGCCATTTAAAACTTTAACAGTGCACGCTAACTATTCGCACACATAAGGGGTATGGTGAATCTTTTCATGGCCCGTTCAGTCGATCTCATATGTTCTCTCTTTCGTAGCTCATCTCTCATGTATATCATAAACCCGCAAAAATGCGAGCCAACGTAACTTTCTTATATAAATGTGAAAAAATCCAACATGGGAAAACGCTGTCTTTATTAAAAACTCCTCAGTCTTCCATTCTCTTGTACAACATTGAACCTGCGTTGGGAAATCTCTGAATGGAATCACCCATTCAGAGAAAATGCAACGGATTCTGGTTTCCATTATATTTCAATGTTGCCTTTCCTCAATTATGCAATATGCCTAGAAATCTAGTAGCAACTAGTTTTCTCCTATGCTTCTGTTAGTAGTACCAAGGAGTCCAGCTCCTTCGGCTAAATGACAAAGTAAATCAAAAATACATACCAATACCTCTGGCAGCAACATCAGTAGCTACCATGATAGGGGAGTTACCGTTTCTGAACTCATTCAAGACCCAGTCTCTTTCTTGTTGAGCCTTGTCACCGTGAATAGCCAATGCGGGCCATCCATCAGATCTCAAGTAAGAAGTGATTTCGTCACAAGCTCTCTTAGTGGAAGCGAAAACCAAAGCCTTGGCCTCCTTGTTGTTTTCAGTAGCCAAT
Source organism: Lizanozyma gosingica (assembly GCA_030463055.1). NCBI lineage: Eukaryota > Fungi > Ascomycota > Pichiomycetes > Serinales > Debaryomycetaceae > Lizanozyma > Lizanozyma gosingica. Next base: position 408,066 of record JAKVQZ010000001.1, on the reverse strand, counting down.
TCCAAGTGCTTCACCAATCTGTCTCTCTTTTCAAAGTCACTGATGACTTCAACCAACTGTGTGATGGTATGGGAAGCAGACAATTCCAAAGAACCAATGGTGACCTGAATTGGATCAACCAAGTAGTCTCTGGCCAAAGCCTTAACTTCCTTGGGCCAAGTAGCAGACCACATCAAGGTTTGACGGTCAGGTCTAATTTGATCAACGATCTTTCTGATTTGAGGCTCGAAACCCATATCCAACATTCTATCAGCTTCATCCATAACCAAGTAGGTAACTCTCTTCAAGTTAGTCTTGCCAGCTTCCAACATATCGATCAATCTACCAGGGGTGGCGATGACGATTTCGGAACCTCTAGCCAAATCTCTGATTTGGGGACCCTTAGAAGCACCACCGTAAATACAGGTGTTTCTAATACGTGAAGATCTACCAAACTTGGAGCATTCAGTTTGAATTTGAACAGCCAATTCTCTGGTTGGGGCTAAAACCAAAACAATAGGACCGTCACCAGGTTGCAACAAAGGTTGAGCGTTGATGTGGACAATTGAGGGCAAAGCATAAGACAAAGTCTTACCAGAACCAGTAGCAGCAATACCAATCATATCTCTACCGCTCAAAGCCATAGGCCAACCTTGACATTGAATGGCTGAAGGCTTCTCGAAACCTTGCTTCAAGACTTCGCTCAAGACGTAATCAGGAAAACCAGCTTCTTCAAAAGTAGTAACTGGCTTAGGGATGTCTTCTCCAACGCAGGTCATGTCGTGTTCACGACGGAAGCTGTTGACTTCAGATTCAGATCTAGCAGCGACAGCCTCATTTTCAACGTAGAAGTTCTTCTCGAACTTTGGCAAGGTTTCCAAATCCCAGTCAGGCTTCACCAATTCGATTCTTTGTTGATCACGACGACCGTAACCGCCAGCTCCTCCTCTGTTGTTGTAGGAGTTGTTATCCTGTCTGTAGCCGCCCTCTCTACCGTTTCCGTGTCTGTTGTAACGGTCTCCACCGTTGTATCTGTTGTTGTTAACGTAAGACATTGTGTACGCTGGACCTAAAGGAATATATGTAACAGTTAAGAAAGAGAAAAGAAAAGAAAAGAATCGAGGAGAATCTAGGGGCGTAAATGTGTAGTTAAATGCTTTTTTTCTCATGCTTTTCATCTCATCGCATCGAGAAAGTAGACTTCCCAATACGGCAGTTTGTGATATTCGCACACACAACCGGCTTCCATAGAAATCTCCGATGAGCAATGAATCCATCTATTAGTCCACGCTGATAGAAGCTCTAATATCCCCCCTACAAATGCTTCTAGTAGAGTTCAATCAATCAATGTACATTGCTACAAGGGACATTATCTCTATTCTTCGCTACATCATCGCTTTCCAAACAGAATCGTATCAATTAATCTATAGTACACAGTTAATTATTGGGCATCAAATATCCTAATAATCAACAATTAAAATCTTCTAAAAATGCCATCGCATCCCTCAGGGCTCCACAGTCAGAAATCCACCAGCTTCGTATGTGTCAACCCACTTCTTCTCAATGGCAGTACACAACTCGCTCAAGTTGTCCAATCCCTGATGCAAAGCTTCAACGGCAGTAATGTTACCGTAAGTCTGAATACGAACATTCAACTTGTTCTCCAGCGGATGGGGGATGGAGTACCCGCAAAATTCCACCTCAGGGTTTTTCATGATTATGTATCTAAGTGCATTACCCAAGGTATGATCTTCATCAGTGATTTGGAAAGATGCTGCAGTACCATCTTCACTAGCTCCTGGCAACAACTTAATCTTGTCCAAGTCGTAAACCTGTTCTCCTGAATTGTCTGACATATTTAGCCTCTTTTTCTTCTTTCCCTACCTTATAAACTCCCAATCTATTGGCTATCACTAGTTAGTATTCGGTTTACTTACAAATGATCAACTCTTCAAATTTTTTTCGCAATAGGGAAGACGACTCTGTATGCAGTCTGCGACCACAAACGTAATAATAACAAACTCAGGCCCGAATAGTCCACAATACACATTATCGGAAGAGATATTCATTTTCTGTAGGTATGATTTTAATACTTAGTAAGGTTAAGATAACTGAAGTGCCAAAGCTCCCCAAAGACAGCCAAGTTATTTAGCGGTTGCTGAACAATAGTGATTCTCGAAAAGAAGGCATATCATAAGAAATACTGTAAGACATTCACTGCATATCCTTGGGTAACGCTACTAGGAGTTTAATAAGAACAGAAAACTTGTTACTAGAAATTTTGAAGAGGAATTCCCAGTGGTTAAACATAAAGAGTTTAATAAGGCTTTTATTTGAAAGGAGTGAAATTTGAAGCTAAAAGTGACAGAAGGAATTGTACTTACGTTGTTTACAAGCACTGAGTTACTCAATCTCTTGGAATTGCGTGTTTCCCAGTTTCTAATCGGTGAAAATGTCTACTGTTGACCTTACGCTTCCATCAGAGTCGTTCATTCACTTGAGCGACCATCCATCAATGCTCGAAGATTCAGAAAATACAGACTCAAGCATTATTGATACTTCCCGTCTCTTAGGAAGAGCTCACGAATTTGATGAAGCACGTTTAAACAAATCACACCCCAATTTAGTGTCTATGCATTCAACACCTCTTATACATCGTCTGCAATTGCCAATGGAAAGTAACCACTCAATATTTGACGCATTATCTCAGGATTCCAGTTCTGCCACATTAAAAGGCGAATTGGAACCTGAAGTACCCAACACTAAAACTCAACAAAATATTGGAAAACCAAATACTACTCGAACTTTTACGGCAGAGGAAATAACCTTAATGTTCGCTCATATATTAAGAGAAAAAGAGGTTGCAAATGCAATAACGAACTACGAGACTAAGCAAATGCAAAGTGTCGAGTCGCATCCCCAACTTCAAGCCCCTCATAAATATAAATCGCAACAGCTGGTTCTGGAAACGATTATCACTCCACCGGATTCACAAGAACTTCCAGGACGCCACCCAGAAACAGTCTCGAAAACAACATATACCTCCTTGATGGATGAAATCCACCATTTACGTGGCTACAACCGAATACTACTGGGCCGTATTCAGGAGTTTCGCAATCAAATGCAAGATCTAGAAGTTGACTTGGTGAGAGCGAAGAGTTTGGCAGGACTAGAAGACATCGAAACCAATCTTTCTATCAACGGATTTGAAGAGGGCAACAACAATGATGCGCAACTGTTGTTGCAGGACAAAAATGAAATCATTGCTACCTTGGAGTCAAAAATAAACCAATTGATGGAACGATTGGAGACAATTTCCAAACTTAATGAGGAGCTTGTCAACGAAAATAAGTACTTGATATCCAACCATGTTGGTCCCCTTGAAACAATTCTCTCTCGCAAAAAGGTATCTCCGCCATTCCAGACCTACTATGACAGACTACAACTCGACAAGTACGATGAACTCACCAAGACACAGTTGGTCAATCTCATCAAAAACATATTGTTAACTCTTTTGATCAGTGATTATGACCACCTTTCAAGTAACATTGAAATGTACGGCAAGTACATCAAATTGAGTACCCAGTTCATGGACGAGTTACATGCAAAGCTCTTTACAAACCAGACAAGTCCTACGTATTACTTGAAGGAAGCAAAGAATGTCAATCAATTACGCAATTGCCTTCAATGCATATTAGAAGAAGTGGACAACCGTTGTAAGTCCAGTGCTGATGATTCCTAATATTAAAATTTGGTTGGATTCAGTTGTATGCTGTAGTAATTTAATAATAATCGCTTTTAATTTTGTAACATTAATTACTCGTAAGTTGATAGAAACTTCCATCTAAATCATACTGAATCTATTTCTAATCATATTAAGTCTGTTTCTTGTAAAAAGGTAGTAATACCGTTTGTTAAGGTTATTGTAGGTTAATAGTATAATAAAATTGTATGGAGATTGTACTATCTGCATCAGTAGTGCACGGACCGGTAAATGTCGTCATGATCTACTACTTCAAAGAGTGCTACATATTATTTATACATTACCAATATCACTGGATCTTGAAGTAAATTCAAATATATCTATAGGTTTCATTAAATCTATAAGTGTTTCATTTCCATATCCACAACATTATTACGTGTCAAGCGTATTATTTTCCTATTACCATCAGATCCCTCATCTATCTGTGGTTCCTCTCTGTCTCCACAAAAATCCCCGGATTGGCCCTCTCTGAAATTGCGACATCGCGACATTTGGAAACACCAGGGCAATTATCTCGAGTAGCAATTACCTACTAATCCAAACCTCCTCTCCACCAAGCCACAACATCAAAGTAAGCAGCCTGGCAGAAGCAATTAGCCAACACAGGATCACATCAGGAGTGGGCGAAGTGCGCTCTGCTGTTGAGAAACGAACCGAGTTTCGGCGTGAACGACCACGTAAACGAGCTTCTACTGTTCGTCGATACGATAATAACGTTTACAGCGGCTAGTCTTACAATTCGAATTCTCCTTGGAGAACAATCGGAAAACCAATACAAAGTTATCTAAAACACCCAGTGTTATTTGATATTGGACTAAATTGTGCAAGAAACACTATATCTAAAGATTTGGCGATATTTGTACATTAATGGAAAAAACAGGCTCTACTAGAAGGAGTCCCTCGGGAACATCAAAAGCTTCAAAAAGTGGCTCTAAGAGCTCAAATACCAGTAAGTCTAAGTCGTCGCCGTTGATGATTTCGAAGGACTTAAACTCCAATGTCGTACGTGGCACCGGAATTCAACGTGGAACGACTTCTACTGGGAAATCAGATGTTTCAATGGAAGCTACAGCTTCTGGTATCCCCACCGTTTCAGGAACCAATTTTGCTGTGCCAGGTAAGCAAGAGGTAGATAATACAAAGGGTCCTCAGGCAAGCTCTCGGTTATCTATATCGCCGTTCCAATTCGCCCAGAACCGCCAGGATCTGATAGGGAGCATATTGAATACTTTTCCAGATACCTATACCTCGTTAAGTACTGCTGGTACAGTACAGAATGCACAAGGAGCATCGAATTATAATGCCATGGATCCGCCTAGAAAGCTGTTTGATGCAAATTATCCATATCTCCGAAACTCAATTTCCAATTATCTATATTACGATAATGGTAACCCTCGTGGCTCTATATTTTTGCCTCCCATCAGTCAGCCATCCGCTACTACAAACGCTGGTTCCAGCAATAATGTTTCCTTGGCTGGTAACCAGGTACCGAATTCAAGATCAAATTCCATTTTCAGCTCTTTAATTCAAATCCCAGGATCGGCCTCAAATTCCATAAGTGGAGCCAGTTCAACTGCAAACACTCTGGGTAAGGCATTAACATCAATAGTACCAGGTCCACAACAACAAACCTCTTTGCCTCTCCAAGATTCCCAGGAACAACAACAACAACAGCAACAACAGCAACAAGGTAACTCATCACAACTGCCAATTGACGTATCATTGGAAGATTTAGAATATCTTTTGAACAACAGAGAGAGTCTACCGGGCCTTTTCCCATTCCAGTCTCTTCAGGGATCAAATTCTATTGACAGCTCTTTCTGGGATAGTATTCAGCAACAAAATCAATCAACTCAACAGCAAGAACAGCAGTCTCAGCAGCATTTTCAACAACAAGATCAACAACGGGGATCTAACAGTACAAGACCATCCTCTGGTTCTTCTTTAGGAGATATTCTTGCATTTTTAACGCAAGGAAGTATTGACTATAATAGTATGACTGAAGAACAAAGACGAGATCTGATTTTAAAACTCATTAGCGACCCTGCAATTAGAAAGTCGATTTCTATCGCCAAACAAATTCAGCAGGGTTCAACTAATTTGTCAGCAATGGGAGGAGGCCAATTCAATCAGCAGCAATTTCCTCCTCAGCGTGTTGCCATAAGCCCACGCGGAGGACAGCTTCCTTTGCATTCGACTGCCAAATTGAGAGAGGACATTTTCAACAGTGACAAGGCGTCACACAGTAATCGGGTGAGTGGAAATTTTGAAGCTGGAAAGTCATTGGAACAAGATAGATATTCTCCCACATCGTCGCTTTCTTCGAAGTCCACTGGTGCACCTCATCAAGCAATGCAACATCAGGATGAACCACATTCTCCAAAGACATCACCAGATGGCTCTTCAGGAATACTTTCCGCAAGGCCTTCGATTGATAATCTGGATAGATCTGGTTCTATGCAACCTAGGTATTATTCACAAGCACAGGCAATTGCAGGACCATCACAACAGTTCCATTCTCCTACTCCCAATATTTCGGGACCAACAAGTAATCCATACCCTGGGAAGAACCCATATCCACAACAGGCTTATGCTTATCAACATTTACAGTTACCTCAACAAATGCAATCACAACGACCTTTACCACCACAGACGATGCCTTTAAATGCACAGCAAGTGCAGTATAACCAGAGACAGCTTGATAGTTCGATCACTCAGGCATCTGTACAATCACCGTATGGTGCTGCAACTGGTGTAAACCAATCACCAGGTTCTGTGAAGAGTGAAACGGATTCTGTTCAACTGACATCCAAGAAACAAAAGCGTCCTCGAAAGAAGAATTCATCATCCTCTTCACGAAATTCTGCTGCAGTTTCCCCCCCGGTTATCATTGGTTCCAATACTTCAACAGACCCTAATTTGCTACCTGCGCAACAGATAGCCAGGCTGGAGGACGGAAGACCTTTGTTGGGAGCCACTAAGATTGATCAGTTAATGCTTGTCATCCAAGCAAGGGATAAAGGGGTGACGAATTCTATCCAACAGGCGCCTGATGGATCTATTCTTACAAGTATTGACAAATTGAACACTATTTTACCTGCACCTATGAGTCTTGTGGGAGGTGTAATTAAGCCGCAACTGGAAGAAAATGGAAATGATGAGAAGGATCCAAAGCGGAAGAAGGAAAAGACTCAGAAATGCCCCTACTGCCTTAAATTTTTTACACATACTACGCATTTAGAGGTCCACATTCGGTCTCATATTGGGTACAAGCCATATGAATGTTCGTATTGTCATAAGAAGTTTACTCAGGGGGGGAATTTAAGAACTCATTTGCGGTTACATACGGGCGAGAAACCGTTCAAATGTGATATTTGCCAGCGATCCTTCTCACGGAAGGGTAATCTTGAAGCACATAAATTGACGCATGAACATTTGAAGCCATATGAGTGCAAATTGGATGGGTGTGATAAGTTTTTCACACAACTTGGGAATCTCAAGTCTCACCAAAACAAGTTCCATTTGGAGACACTTACCCGTTTAACACACAAGTTGGCCGAGTTATCGGGACCTGCGTTGGACAACTTACCCCAAAACGAAAAAGATCTTCTCATGTACTTTAAGGGCTTATATAAAAATTCAAACAGGGGGATCAGAGGCCGGGGCAAGAAGAATCATGATGATAAGGCCTCTACTGCGGTTCCTCCTATTACCAATTTATCACCGTCATTTACTAATCCACAGGTGTCTCCTACACAACCAATGCAGCATCAAGTTGTTGCACCACCTTCTAATCCGCCTATGGCATCCGCGGGCACAGCAGCCGGTCCTGCTCCGTTTCAGCCACGTGTGATGTTACCGCAACAGCTGCAGCCAGATGCACAGCAGCAGGGAAATAACAGTCGGCAGCAACTGCCACTGATGCTAATGATGATGAATAATATGTTGGACAATACTGGGATATTCCAGAACTAGTACCAGGAAACTCGTTAGACACGATTTAGAAAGGGTACTATTTCACGTTTGCTTTATTTCTACCATAGTCTATGTATCACTCTATATTTTTCACTCTAATGTTATTCTGTATAGCTAAAAACAAAACCTTGGCATATTTGATATGGATGAGTGTAAAGCCGTTCTGTATAATGGGTGTAATACGGAATACTATGTATATAAAGTGACAAGAATCTCTAGCAAGGGCAATGGCTATATTGAAAGATAACATATAGCTATCTATCTATATTATAACATATACTATACTACATAAATGTTGACTTCAATGCATAGTAAAAACTGGATCAGTTAATGAGCGCAACATTTTGGAGCACTGAAAGTAGGACTCTTTATATCACGCATAATAGAATACAACGGTTACAATCTCAACAAGTTACATATGACATAGCAGCCACCGTTGCGTGTGATAGCCGTAACATAACAGCTATGAATTATAATGAATTATAATGGAGTATCTTCTTGCCGCATTGTACTACCACTGCACTCCATTATATTATGCATAGTAAGCGTACCGAGTATCACCGTCATCATTAATGATATAACTTACAATATCGTGCGTCTTCTAGTGTATTATCCTTTGCATATATTACCGACTTTACAAATACCGTATTTATTCTGTCATACTCTGTCATACTCTATCAAACTCTGTCAAACTCTACAGATACCCTACTGCTATTACATACTTTACAGATACCTACTTCTATTCCTTCCAAGTATTGGCATGCCCTTCATACCACATATATGCGCTCCATAAAACGCGGGTCTTTGTTTGCCTCAGATCATAACACAAGACAGCAAAAAAAGTCAATACACCATTAACCAAAACTACACCCAACTTTTCTCCTACTGTATTTTCTAATTACGCCATCCTCATCTCCACGATGAATTTCTTGTCAAGCGCCCTCACTTCCTTGACAGGTTACTCCATCCCCTACACCATAAAGGATGAAGTGGTGACAGACCAGTCGCAGTGGAAAGTGTACCACGGAGTCAACCCAAAGCAGAATAATGCGCCCGTCTCCATCTTTGAATACAATTTAAAAACGTCCATTGACGCCAATATCGCTGAAGCGGTGCGTAACAGTTTCCGCAAGCTGAAGCTTGTGAAATTCCCCAACTGCATTACAACGTTGGACTTCTTTGAGTTTGACAATGCCATGTTGTACATAGTCACAGAGCCAGTGGTGCCTCTCTTGGACTATTTGAAACAACACCTGGGAAAATTGAACTTGGACTGTAAGGTTTTTGGGCTCTATTCCATTGCACAGGCGGTAGAATTCTTGAATATGAAGTGTAACTTGGTCCATGGCAACATTGGTCTCCACTCTGTCTACGTTAATCCAAACACCGGAGACTGGAAACTTTTTGGCTATGAATTGCTTACAAACTTGACCTCTGATCCAGGTCAGCCGTTATATCGGTTGTCATCTAGCATTGCGTCTTTCCGCGATTTGGCCAGCCCCGAGGTGTTGAATAACGGTGTCGAGAGCTTGAAGACCTTGATTCCCATCAAGTTGGACAGTTATATGTTTGGCGAATTGATGTTTGCAGTCATTCTGGAGAACTTCAACCCTCCATTTGGTAACATATCCGCCATTAAATTGCCAACACGATTGTCTGCCCCATATAAGCGTTTGATGAGTGCCAACGTCAACCAGCGAATCACAGTAGAGAGATTCTTACAGGAAACCACTGACTTCTTCAACGATAACCTTTTAATCGAGTTCAACAAGCATTTGGAGGAAATAAAGTTTAAGAACGATGAGGAAAAATTGGCCTTTTTCAAATACGAGTTGGCTTCCATTGTCGGTGGTGAAGAAGACTCCGATAACAATGACACCCTTACTGTCTTCCCTCCAGGTCTCTTGGAAGGGAAGTTATTGGATGAATTGATCACTCAATTCCGCAACTTGGGCAAACTTCAGGACTATAATCCTCAAAACCAAGAAACTTTGGCTATCATATTGAACTACATTCTTCGTTTTGGGTGCGCATTACCCAATGACCAATTTAGCAAAATAGTCAAACCTGTCATCTTTAGTGCTTATGGTATGGCTGATAGATCTGTACGTTTGCATTTGCTCAATTATCTTCCCAAGTATGTTGACCATTTAACTAACCTGGAAGTGCAACTGAAGATCTTCTATAGTTTGATCACAGGATTTCAGGATTCGAATTTTATAATAAGAGAAAGCACTCTTAAATCACTCGACATAATTATTGATAAGATCTCAGATAAACAGGTCAACCAAGATTTGTTGAAGATTTTAGCCAAGTCCCAATTTGACCCCAAGCCATCTATCCGGACAAATACCATTATTCTCATTATCCGAATTTCCAGACGCATTTATTCCAACTCGAAGAACAATGTTCTTATAACTGCATTGAGTAAAACTTTAAGAGACACTTTTACTCCTTGCAAAATGGCAGCTCTCAAGGGATTTGAAACGCTTATTGATGAGTTCTCACTAGAGGAAGTTTGCGGAAAGATTTTGGGTCATTTGGCCATTTCCTTGATGGATGGTCGTTCGGCAAAAGTGAGAGATGAAGCCGAAAGAGTTTTTAAATTATATCTTGACTCTGTGGAAGCACATGCAGCTGAATTGCCAAAGAATGAACCCGATGATGATGCCGAAGAGCGAGCTTTCCTAAAGAAATACCAGCCACAAGCACTTAAGCCAGAGGAGTCCAACAATGAAAACGGCAGTGGTGATAATAATAATGGTGATACTTCTGGCACAATTTCTGGTGGAGCATTAGCCTCTTTTGGGTGGAATATGATGAGCAAATTGGCACCAAAGGGACAATTAAACTCAGAGTTTAATACTTCAACACCTGACTTAACAAGGGCTCCTTCTCCCACTGTCCAGCAAAATAAGGCAATAGCAGATGCGCATTCTGCCCCACTTATGAGACAATCGTCTGTGGTCGTTGATTTTGATGATGATTTTGGTGACGAAGATGGCTGGGGGATGGATGAGGAACTCACCAATATTCCAGATCCTGTGATCAAGAAAACTTCTGAGAGAATCAGTAAGTTAAATATTTCCCAGGGTAATCCTCCAAGAAAGGCAAGAGCCGCATCAAGCAAATCATCTTCCCTAAAGTTGGAAAAGAAGAAACCTGGCGCGTCTCTCAATCTTGATCTTGCTGTGGATGAAGATGATGAAGGTTGGGGAGGAGAATGGTGAAGAAACTATACTTATTTACATACATTTCTCTTCTATGGAAGCAAATACTGAGAATTGATGGCAATCTTTACTGATATAAACGAGAGAGCTGACTTTACTGCTACGATAGCCTCAGGCTCTTAGACGGATTCGGGTTTGGATTTAGATGCGGATTCAGGATCAGAAGCTTCCTTACTTTCCTCAGTAAGTTCCTCAGAAAGTTCCTCCTTAGATTCCTCCTTAGATTCCTCCTTAGATTCCTCCTTAGATTCCTCCTTAGATTCCTCCTTAGATTCCTCCTTAGATTCCTCCTTAGATTCCTCCTTAGATTCCTCTTTAGGCTCTTCCTTTGGTTCTTCCTTAAGTTCTTCTTTGGAATTGTTGGATTCTTCCTCCTTTTCCTGCTTTGGTTCTTGCTTTGGCTTCTCTGTTTCCTTGTTGACCCTTGCCGTCTTGTTGTCATCATCTAGAACAACGTTAGCTAAATCATCGATCACAGTTTCTTTTGGAATCGATATTGGAACAGTGGACTCTTCGGCCTTCTCAATATTGAATGAGGGAGTTCCTGGTCTCACAGGTGTGCTTAAGCCAGACCCCTTAGCAGATTTCTTAACTTGCTTTCTAGAGACCAGGCTTGGAGAGTAGGTCGTTGAATAGTTTTCGGCAATACCATACTTCTTTAACGCTCTTCTCTTCCAGACTTCCACATAGCTTACCTTATCCTTCAAGCTTCCAGCAAATTCATTATCTCTGTCAAAGAACAATAACTCACCCAGATCTTCTTCATCATCTCCAATCATATAGTCGTCGTCATCACGAATGATCTCCCCGTAGGCATAGTCGTGTAGACCACCCTTGGAATCAATCTTAAAGTTACCTCTCTGCAAATCACTGACAAACAAAAATACAAATTCATGGAATGACTTGGCAATAACAACTTTGGTATCAAAGTCTCTACCGAAAAGAATCACTTGACCCCAACTCCCACTGGGTCCGGGAACAAGGTCGAGAGCTATTTGGTTACCACAGTTATCTTTGATAATGGATATCCATCCGTTGTGACAGTAGACAGGCTGGATAGCGTTAGGTGGTATGGATCTTTGGTGTTCAACAAACGATTGTGGAGAAGAAGCCAAAGAAGCAGCAGCAGCAGCGGCAGCAGCCGAAGATGTGGAAGTAACTTCAGAGTTAGCGACGGGAGAGTTTGCTACGGAAGAAGCTTTCAGTTGACTCAAATACTGTTGCTTGGCCAATCTGTCATTAACCTTGCTCCAGATAACGTGTTCCTGAGCGATAGATTCCAAATCCAATAACAATAAGCCCATGACCAAACCAGTGGGTTTCCCAGTAGAAAACTGACCATCGTGTCTCTTGTAAAATTGTCTAAACTCAACAGGTAAATCACCGCAACCAATATCATTTTCAAATTCGTTCAAGTCAGCTGTGGTGACACCATCGTTCAAGGCATCCTCAAGTTCAGGGTATTCCTCTTCAAGCCATTTTTCAAGACTGTCCCACAAGCTATCTATGGAGGGGAGCGGAGGTTGGCCGTCGCTGTTGAGATTTTGCATTGGCAAATCGGTAGAAGAATTGACTGCACTGGAACGTAAGCCTGGTCTGTAACCAACAGCAGAACCGTCAACAAGCGAATGACTAGATGAGTTTAAGGTAGCTAACCTGTTCAATTCCGACAAACGAGAGCTCAGGTTGCGGGCCAGACCACCGACAGTAGATGAATTCTGTATAACAGAATTTCTGTATGGAGAATCATAGGAGGCGTAGTGGTCGTCCGTCGTAATGGAGTGCACGAACGACTTCAAGTTGTCAAAGATTCCCATGACTGTATCGATGAATAAGTGGAAAATTAGTAATGCGGATCTAAATAATCACGAATGGAGACAATTGGAATGTATCGGAATGCAATTAAAGAGTCTTTCAAGCAAAACCGACAAAATGATAAAACTAAGTATCGACTGGCGTAAGATAATCTTTCTTTCTATTGAGAAGTCTAATAATTCTCCAATCACTTATTCGTTCGGAAAGCGTGCACACTGGAAATAGTAACAGTATTTATAGTAATGGTACCAGAGTAGTACTTGCAATTAACGACTGGTCCAATTATAAACTTGGTGTAGGCTTCCGTTTTGGTAGCACTCACTGTTGTTATTATTGTCAAAATGAACTCCTAGTTTTTTCTTTTTGGAAAGAAGAATCAGTCTAATACTAGCAATAGCTTTGGCCTAAAGTGAAAAAATGTATCAATTTGTAGCTGTTGTCGCGTAGATTACTATCTATTGTAGTTGGGAGCGGATTACTTTAATTCCCCCCTTGTGTATAACCAATCTGGCAAGGAAGAAGAGCTTTGGTTTACACAATCACTTTTTTTCCTTTTGTCAAATTTCAAATTCGACAAACAAAATTCACCTGAGTTTGTCGTCACGTGAAAATCTTCAAAAGTAGGTGGAATAGAACGGAATTTACCTTCTCCGCAAGGAAAAGTAGTCAATTCCATTGTCAGCATATGCAAGATGCCGGAGATGTGTTTCAAGTGGAGATTTGTACCAAAAATATCGTGTGGTAATTATCTTTTTCCACAGAAATTTCCATAAATGGATCTTGTGAGTGCTGGTTGTGGACCACTCTTACGGTCCATGGAATACCGCAGTTAGAATAAAAATTCTGTGGACTCGTGACACAGCGGGGAAATAATGGGGGAACAGGACGATAGACGTCCTTGCATTCTGCCATGACACAACTCTATATATAAAAGTGTATTATTTATTACATAAAGTATTACTTAATTCTCATGGAAAATTTATGAGAAGATAGTTCTAATTATTGGGAGAGGTCAAGTAGTTGGCCAAATCGGGACCGAAAAACTCGAGCAAAAGATCAGAGTCAGAAAATCTAGTAATGGCGGTGGCTTTCTGGATAAGATCGTAGTTAAGTTCGTCTGAAACCTTCGAGTCATGCTTGTACTCTGGGGATTCAAGAACATGGCGACGCAACCAGTGGGCAGTGGTAGGGATGGCACCACTTGCACGTAAACTAATCAATTGCAAATAACGGTACAAACGTTCTAATTCGGCAACGTCGGTACCGGGCCCATCGATAGTTGTAGCAACGTATTTAATCACAAGACGAAGTAAACCGGGGAATTCGTCATTACCGTTGATCACCTCGTTGACGGTATATTTGGCGTAGGTAGAAGAAGTGTGTTTCGCATTGTTACCGTTGACTTCCGTATAAGCTCCCTCGGAAATGCCGTTAGAGGACCCTTTAGACACACCATTGGAAAGATTGGCGTTTCTGTTGGTGAACCACGACAAATCGTAGTGTTCAAATGCAGCGACGTCAACATTCCATTCTTTACGGAACCAGAAGGTCTCGTTTATGGTTGCATCGACGTTGTGGGCCGTCCTCATATTTTCATCGACCTGCAGAATTGGAATTAACAAATTGGGTGCAAACTTATTAATGGCCCCACTTAAAAGTGCAATGAATACTGAGAATGCAGCGTTTTCAAAGTCGGTCAATTGAATCTCCATGGGCCTGAATTCGACTCTCCACCCTGGAGTCTCCGAAATGTTCTTCGACGCAGGATATAATCCTGGAGGCTTGAACCGCAATGACTGCCAATTGGTCGACTGGATATTTTCGAAATGGTCATTTTCTAAGGTATTGTCCTGGTTGATACGCTCATTGAAGATCACCAATGGATCTCTGATGAACAAATGGGCAAAATGCTTGGCCAAGGGCTCCGAAAGTCCCTCTTGGATCAACTGGTCGTAGACTTTCTGGTTGATAGGCGACTCGATGTCGTTGTAGCTCAGGTTGAAATATTTGTCTCCACCTAGATATGAGTCGACCGAATCATACCGCGATTTGGGAATGCGGCGTACCGTAACCCCTCCCACCTCGACAGCCTTTTGGTCAACCCCGAAAACCTCATCTCCCTTAGTCGATGCGCCATTCGACTTGTCCAATCCGCCGAACATACTGTAGTTTGCATAGGGTTTCTTGCTTCGTTCAAAGAAAGTTCTGTCATCGACCGCCCCCAGAATAACGTTCCAACGGACATCCTGGTTTACAAGAAAGCCCTTGAAGATAGGTGCTGCTGCGGTCAAGGCAAGCAACACTCCGGTCACTGGCACCAACGCATCGTACAAGTTCAAACTCTGGCGCAAGTCGGCAGCCTGCATCGTCACCTGCAAGCACGAGGACCCCATACCGAATCCCATCAGGTCCATGTAAACATGGCCTGGTTTCAGGGCACCCACAAAGGGCTCAATGTCATGGGAGAACAAGTCTCGTTTGGGGATCAGATCGTCAACTAAACGTGTGTGGGTGTCGGGGTACAAAGGTAAGTTGATAGCTACTTTGTGGCCCCTTCTGCGTCGAATGTTAGCCGTCAACGTTGGGAACCGCACATGACGGTTGATGATTTCGTCTGGAAGGAAAAGCGACTTGGAGGCGGGACCGTTGGGCTTAGCAGGAGGCGACGTGAAGACACCGCACCCCATACGAGGGAACGTGGTAAGCGTCAATGGTATGATAGAGGGAGAATCTGACAACTGACGTTCCATCAAGTTTCGTCTCACTTTCATATTTTCCTCGACGTAGATGTAGTCGTCTAAACGACGGCCGTCGTAAGGTCTGTCGGGAGTGGCTTCAACCATGAAACGACCGTATTCAGGGTGGTACGATACGTTGTTGGCCTCGCACTCGGGTAACGCTTTTTCCGGGTCGTTGAGGTCGTCCAAGATGTAGTCCTTTTCAATGGCCAAGCGTGTGGTGTGGTTGGCATGATCCACATCGATCAACATGTACTCAACTTCATCTCCCCAGAGGAAGGGATCATTGGACCGGGCGCCATGTTGGCGGAAGATATTTTTAAGTTGTTCTATACCGTTAGCACGCACATGATCGTTGTACTTTTTAGCTTCGTGCCAATTGAGCGGCGTTCCAAGCGACAAGAGACCCATGAATAATGCGAATCACTTGTCTGTGGGAATGCAAGAATAAGACAACAGTATCAGAGTAGATTAGAGGTTAAGAACTAAGTCTTCTGGTTGTTCTGAACGTGTTCACTGATTCCGAATGCTATCTGGGTTTTCCACTGCTTCTGAATCTAGTTGAGTTCGACTACCAAAGCTTACACCAATCTCACTTATTCACACTTGTGTACCACCAGAGCAAGTGTATCCAGCGTAATCTGGTAATTCCTATGAGCTTAATCAAACCAGGATAAGTATTCCAGTATATGCGATCCCCGTAACACTGATCTCGTTCTTTTCCGTCGATCGTATGCAATGTATCCCTTAACGATTATATTCCTTACCATAACAACAGGCGATATATGAAGAACTGGCGATGAGACGGTTTTGTGTCAATCGCTTACAAATAGATATATCGGCATACTGATATTGACTTCGGAACACTCTATTATTGCAGCAAGTTAAGATTATATATAACTCCTATTAGTTAACTACTACAACTTTACCACTACAAATAGGTTCTTTAAATATACTTGTTACTACCTACTCTAGTCCCCAATATCTGGCCCACTCAATGATGTTCATTATCAAATGCAAAATCACGGGCCACACTTTCAAATCAAATAACGAATAGTAGTAGTAGTAGTAGTTTTGTGCGCTACCAACCGATGAGCTCCGTCCACGTGACATGCATACTAGGTGCGGCATCTTTTGGCCTAATCAGGTTATCAATCCCGTTTAAGATGCACTGACTCACTGAGCCACCTTGAATAGGGTGATTATCTACAAATAAGAATAACGTTATTATTTTTAACAAAAGGAGAGTAAAATACCTATTGCACCAACAACAGTATCAGTATTGAAACAAATCTGGAAGCAATTTAATATAGCCTACAAAATTTTATGTCCGGGTAACACATTTGTGATACCCAATATTTGGATCTATTATTTTGCTTTACTGCATTTCATTCGGTTTCCTTTTTTCTAATCATTATGCATTGATTTAATATAAAAACATTATACGGTGTGTACCTTGTGACAGAAGTAAATATTCAAGACTTCATCTGCTTACAAACGAACATTATCAACAACACAACCCTTACCACCCTCGGGTCTGCTCACCAACTCACCAATAACCTGGCATTCCTGACCCTCGGCACGGATATTGGCCAACACAGCGTCGACATTTTCTTTCTTCACAATGACAACCATCCCAATACCCAAGTTGAAAGTCTTCAACATGTCTTCAACTGGCACCTGCCCTTGGGTACCGAACCATTTGAAGATGGTGGGGATCTCCCACTTGGATTGGTCCAACTTGGCTTGTAAATGCTTGGGCAAGCAACGAGGGATGTTTTCAACTAAACCACCACCAGTGATGTGAGCCAAACCCAACAATAATTCTTCGTTAATCAGCTTCAACAACTGCTTGACGTAAATCTTAGTAGGCACCAAGATCTCCTCCCCAATGGTCTTGCCAGAGTTGGTCCATGGAGCAGGGGACTTGTAGTCGATGCCAGACTTCTCAATGATGTATCTGACCAAGGAGAACCCGTTGGAGTGGATACCATCGGAAGTTAACCCGATAAGGACATCTCCAACATTCATGGATTCCAACTTGGGCAATATCTTATTCTTGTTAACAGCACCAACAGCAGTACCGTTGGTGTCGTAGTGGCCCTCGGAGTACATACCAGGCATTTCACTGGTTTCACCACCAACCAAAGCACATCCGGCTTGAATACACCCATCAGCAACACCAGAAACGAACTTAGCAGCAACGGCATTGTCCAACTTACCACAGGCAAAGTAATCCAAGAAGATTAATGGCTCAGCACCTTGCACCACCAAGTCGTTGACGTTCATAGCCACCAAATCAATACCAACAGTGTCGTGGATGTCCATGATTTGTGCAACTCTCAACTTGGTACCAACACCATCAGTAGCAGCCACCAATAGGGTCTCATCTGTTTTGTAACCAGCAGCCTTTAAGTCGAACAAACCACCAAAACCACCAATGTCACTGTCAGCACCAGGACGAGCAGTAGACTTAACCTTGGCCTTAATTTGTTCGACCAATAAGTTCCCGTTGTCGACGGAAACACCAGCTTCAGCGTATGTGAATCCAGCCTTGGAGCTCTCACTGGCGTCTCTGAAAGCTCTGTGTGCAATGTCCTTTCTGTTGTATTTTCCCTTGAAATCAACGTGGTTGACTCCAACGTATGCTCTGTCGACGGATTCTCTCAAGGATGGAGCGATAGCTGTGGCAGCAATGACTCTGCCACCAGCAGTGACGGTCTTGCCTTGATCGTTAGTGGCAGTACCAGCATGGAAGATGAATGTGTCTTGAGGCAAAGAGTTGCTAACGGTTATCTCATCACCCTTGTTGTAAGCTTCAGGGTATCCACCAGCAGCCATCACAACCGTGGTAGAGAACATGTCTGGAGTAGTGGCCACAACAACAGAGTCCAAACGGTATTCAGCGGCAGCCAACATAACTTGAGCCAAATCTGTTTCCTTGGACAATAAAGGCAAAACAGTTTGAGTTTCTGGATCGCCAAATCTAACATTATATTCCAAAACCTTGGGCTCCTTGGTGGGACTCAACATGATCCCGGTGAACAAAACACCGCACATTGGGAAGCCATCCTTTCTCATTCCGTCGATGGTAGGCTTGATGATTTGTTCGTCGATCTTCTTCAATACTTCAGGTGTAGCAATTGGGGCAGGAGCATAAGCACCCATTCCTCCAGTGTTCAAACCCTTGTCACCATCTCCTATACGCTTGTGGTCCTGGGCAGCGGGCAAGTTGAAGAAGGAGTACCCGTCGGTGATGGTTAAAATTGACAATTCGTCACCCTCCAAGAACTCTTCAATGACAATTTCGTTACCGGCATCACCAAAAGCCTTGGTGACCATGATTTCATCCAAACCAGCAAGGGCCTCAGCTTTAGTCTCAGGAATAAGGACACCCTTCCCTGCAGCGATCCCATCGGCCTTCAAGACGATCTTGTAGTCAATCGACTCAATGTGGGCTCTGGCATCATCAACGTTGGTGAAGTTGGCGAATCTGGCGGTAGGAATCGAGTGTTTGTCCATGAAAACCTTGGAGAAGGCCTTGGAACCTTCCATAACAGCAGCCTTGGCTGAGGGTCCAAACACGGGAATCCCAACATTGGCAAACACACTGGAGATCCCATCAACCAAAGGCTGTTCTGGACCAGGAACAACTAAACCAACTTGGTGGTCAACAGCAAACTGGGCCAACTTGTCAAAGTCCTTGGGCGAGCTAGACAACTCGGGAACGTTGATGACCTTGGGAGAACAGGCAGTTCCTCCATTACCAGGAGCAACATAGATCTTGCTGACTGTTTCAGATTGGGCTAATCTCCAGGTAATGGCGTGCTCACGGCCACCGTTACCAATAACAAGGATGTTCAATGTCATGGTTTCTGCGCTTGACGACTTGTAGTAACTCACTTCTAGCAGAATAGACAATTACTCACAACAAAAACCGATACTGGACGTCCAAGAAGAACAGCTGAAAGTTGGAGATTGTAATTTTGGTTTAATTTCTAAAAAGTAGCGATGCCCAATTTTCTGACTCGGTTGGATTCACGTGAGATTTAAATACTATATTACTATACCCATTTGCGAAAATTATTTTCAACACTTCTTTGTATTTAAGATCTGCCGTACATCACTTGATTATAACCTAGCAAATCTAAGGATGACCTAGGATCAAATATATTAAACTATATATCATAAAGGACAAATGATAAGTCGTAAAGTGCCATGTATGATATTCCATGTGAGATATGGTAAATCTGTAGGATTACGTGTGTTCTCTACTGTAGGGTTTATTGTGCATTCTGTCTATGTACACATGCGCATCGTATAGAATTTGTATTTACAAGTAAGCAGTAGCTCAGATGGCAACATCTCCGCTGCCAACAGTGGCCTCGTGGAATACGTATCCAGAGTCTGAAGGAGCCTTGGGCTGGTTTCCTTCATTATCAATGGGCGAGTATAAGTAGTAACCCATCAATGCGTTGACAACAGCTCTGGTCTTGGCTTCCTTCAAGGATGATCCTACACCTTCTCCCAATTTCTCCTTGCCCACAAATGCACCTGCAACATACACAGCATGTGCAGACAAACGACCGGTCTCAGCAATTAAACGGAGCTCAACTGGCTCGGTGAATCCAAGTTTGTCACAAAGTCTAACTAACTCACGGGTGGGCTTACTGAATTGGAACATCTTGTCAATGGGCAATTTACGAGAAAGAATATGATCATGTATGAATGCCTTGGTGGCACTTTCACCCACATGTGTGTACATCCCACCGATAATAGCCTGAACAGCACTGGCATATGCTTCAATCTCCTTGGACACAAAGGTGGTGTTTCTGTTTAATGACTCGATTTCAACTTCAGACAATTCATACACACCATCCTCCTTTACAGTTTCTTTTTCCTCTTCCAGTTGGAATCTCAATCTTCCGTACTTCATGGCTTCTGGCTCTTGACTCAAGAAATGTTGCAACTTGGTCACTGTGTCAACTTCGATACCCCAAGACTTACCGATTTCGGCTATGGTCAACTTGCCCATGTATGCATCAACAGCAACGTTGTGAACAGGCATGGGCAAACGAGGGTACTTCATCATGAGATGTTCACATGTGTAATAACTCAACAAGTTCTTACCCAAGGTGCTCAATCCAAAGTTGTTGGCCAAACCGTCTGAACCAAACTGTTCCATGTTCAATGCTTGTGACAATGTCGACAACTGGTATTCCTTGGGCAAGCTCAATCTCGAATGTAATGCGATCAATAAAGGACATTGTTCAGCTGTGGATTCTGGTAATCTATGTGTGTATATTGTGTGCTTGTAAGAACCATAATCGGTCAACAGATCATATTCTGTCTTTAACCGAGAATCAAACTTAGTAACGTGGTAAGAACGAGCCAACGAAGAGGCACGCAACACAGGATTAGTCCTCCTAGCAGCCCTTGTAACAACCAGCCTCAACATGTTCCTCAGCCTTGTTATGGGATACTCGATTAACCACGCTCTCTTCTTGCACACTCTTTTAGAACAGAAACCTGAGTCTTTTTTTTCATCAAAAATTTTCACTCACGTGATCTCATTTTATGTAATGGCTTATGTAATTCAAGTATTTGAACTAGTCTCCTACTTTCAAAGAATGATACTAGTAACAGGAGCAGATTTTGGGTAGTTTATACTAACAGTATTGTGTGACTCGATAAATGGCGATATACTGTATGAGTACTTTGTTATCTTATTAATTTATCGGCAGATACTTGATCAGTCAACTTAACTGATGCTATTTCTTTGGTTGCAAAAGTCCCTTGAGAAAAGATCTGCCAAATATTAGCGGAGAAGAAATGGCAAATGTTGGAGATTACTTCAGCATTTCGTGGTAGATGTGGCATTTTGCTTGTATTGTAATCACGTACCAAGTGTTGGTTGCAAAAGGTTGTAAAGGGAAGGGGTTTGTAGACAACTTTTCACGAACGCATGTGCGAAACCAAAAGCGGGAAATTTATATACCCACGACTATCATTCCTAGTCCTCTTTTACTTTAAGTCGACCATCAGATGCTGGCTATGACTTAATGATAAAAGAAGCCATCTTGTTTGTAAAAGAAGTTTGAGTGGCTGCCAAATATAAAAGTTATGAAGCCAGGTATAGAATACTGAGTCGTGCAAGTCGTCCAAAAAAAACTTCGAAATCTCAACCAACCAGAAACATCAAAATACTTAGTACTCATAAAGCATTGCTACTGGTAGTCTAAGCTCCACAACTCGTCGGAAGATTAGTGAACACAGCTAAGACCCAAATCTACATAAATATTACAGAATGAGCGGTGGTCACCATGGACCTTCTTTGAGCATTGCAGCCATCCTTGTGATGGCGCTGGTTCCTGCCATCTACTTCGGGTTGAAGGCCCCATACAAGCACAAGTTCCACAAGGATAACAGAATCACTCCTAAGGGTGAGTTGGCATGGAGAAATGCTTCCCAAAAGTGGTTGGAGGAGTTGAAATAAGACAGTACAGTGGAGTAAGATTTTAAAATATGCTCCATTGCACTATGCTATAGTATGCTGTACTAATACCGCTGTATTAGTATGGTGTGCTTATTTCCTTTTCCTTGATGGCCTAAAGATGACCTACTCCCCCCCTGGTTTCAACGGCTGATTATTTATACGATTTATAATGACGAGGTTGTCGCTTACTGTATACTTACAATAGAAACTATTTTCCAGTTGATAATCCGTGTTGACGAATTAATGTGAAGGTTTACTTGACGTTCTTCAACTCAATTCCGTCCTGTAACTGTAAACTGATGTAGTCGTTTTCCAACTTGAGTAAACACCACACCCATCTGCGGACAATCTCCGTCAACTCAACGATGGTGTAGCCTGCCGAAAAGGCATCGTATGCAAAGATGAAGGTGGTCAACTTAGTCACCATGCTAGTGGACTCGTTAATCTCCTTGTCTATGAAGAGCTTTCCGAGCCAGAGGAACCGCAGTATAAAGTCAAACCAGATGGCCATCACGTAAATGGGCTTAGGACCGAACAATAACGTTGGTCTTATGCCTAACTGAGCTTTATTGAACACTGCCAACTTCCAATCCATAAATACGTCCCACAAGAATGAGTACGACGAGCTGAAAAACGATGCCACGTACCACCACGCATTCAAGGTATCGAGTCTGTGGATTTCCGTTTCCTCATCATGTTTATGGAGAATGGTTATCTTAATAAGCAAGTTGATAATCAAGGGCAAAAATGAAATCAAATACTTGATCATGTTTAATAAATGTGCTCGGATAGTCCCTCTATGTAACCGGTATTCCTGCCAACACTGGCTGACTCGCATTAATGTAGGAGCAGATAATATGAGAAACTCCAAATACACATTGTACTGGACCAGCGAACTGTAGTAGTAGCTCCAGAGATATAACCCAATATCGTTCAACACCTTGGAATAACTCGTCAATGTATCGCTCAACAATATATCATTAGTTCTCATGGTAGCCAGGTTTATAGACCCTCGTACAATTCGCTTAAGCGTAGTGAAAGCCCGTCTCTGACCCTGTGGACTCTGGATAAAGAACATTGTCCTCAACATGTTCCCCAACGCATAGAATGGTATCACATGGAAAATAGCATGCTGGACCACGTTAGAGTCCTTATGGAGCAGACAATACTTGAATACACCAAAACATACACCATTGATCAATGAGATCAGCTTGAGGTTATTCCACAACCCTCGACTCAATGTGATATTCTCCTGGAAATCAGGTTCTGCAATTACATGGTGTTCCCCGGTGGTAGTAGAACTACTTCCACCTAGCAGCGGGTAGTTGTGTGATGAATACGATAACTGGAGAAGCTTCAAAACATTGACGCGATATGCTTGCACCAACACTTGAACTAGTAAGAACCAGAGCAAATAGCCGAACTGTAAGACGAAGATTACCCTGAAGGGTAAGGGCACTAGGTCATTGAACAAGATATGGTCTGTGTGCTCGTTCATCTTCTCTATAATTGTAGATGCTGTCTAACAGCACCTATACTGTTTGTAACAGTGGAATGTTATTCTTGCTGGCTGTTTCAAGTATATTTTAAGAAAGAACTAAGTAGACCAAAGGAAGGAAAAGAGGGACACCAGTAGTGCCCAGCTCCGAGGCATAGTCGGTGGTAGAAACGACACGTTTAACAACTGGATCACGTGATCATTTGTCGGAAATACCATTTCCGGTATACAAATCGTTTCCTGAGAGATGAGCTCACTTCCTTTAGATCATGTCAATACATACTACAATAACCATCTATAATGAAGTACAATCTACAATATATGTTGTCACGGAACAAGGAGGCAATGAGCTTCAGACGCAAGCCGATCTCGTAGGATCGAAACTCACGATTTCTAAAAGGTATAATCATATTGGTTCATGATTAGCATGGAAGACATCATTAGCCCATACCAACTCCTCACCACAACATCACAGAATACTGCCATTGGCAGCATGGATCCTTCCAGGAAGCCATTGGTAACTTAAGAAAACTGTTAGTACAATTTTGTTCTTGTTGTTTTTATAGAAAAGGTTGTTTCTCGTTTGTATCCATCAGAATTTTCAGTGTTTGGCTAAGAATCGAATCGGTCATAGTCCTGAAGAGGCACCTCCGTTTGGGGCGACATCGTGTCATCATGGTATACATAGAATCAGGCTGTTAGGCGTGTTCAAGTTACATACTAGTCTTATATGCTCCAGTTGGAGGCAATTGGACTTGGAAAAGAAGAGAACATATTTCAGTTTATACTTGAAAAAATTTTCCCCATTTATACTTCTCATTATGGAACAAGAGATCTGGTTCACGTCACATATTCTTGGGTTACCCGGACATACAAAGTACAATTCATATTTGATTAAGGCTAACGGAATTTACAATGGATCCTACGATGCTTTCCATCCCTAATAGTCCAGTTAGATCCGTTTATAGTTGGATCAGTTTATATTAATTATATTGTTCTAGCAATGTGGTATTCCTAATCCCTTCTGTATTTCTTCAGTTTCTCCTTTCTGAGATTTTCTCTTCGTTCACTCTTGGTCAAATATCTGAACTTCTTCTTTCTCTTATTGACCTTATCCTTGAACGAGGGCTGTGCTACACCGAGTGAGATTGCGTACTTCTTGGCTCTCAGTATCGACTGCTCGAGAATCTTTTCAGACTTGTCCAAGTCAACATTATTTGCACGAGCCTTTTCATTTAAGGTTGTTGGAGCAGCAAAGGCTGGGTTTTCCAACGATTCCACAACCACAGTAGTCTCGTCGTCTATTATGGCGTCTCCATCGTATGCCATCAATGACTCCTTTTCGTCTTCTGTAGAGTAGACTTCTTTGTGTTGAAGTATGCCTCTTATTTTCTTCTCCAGTTTCGACAATACCTTGCCATTTGCATTTTCTGTATCTTCGTCTGTTTCATTGTTGGCTTCCTTTCCGAAACCCGTCCACTCTTCATCTTCACTTTTGTTTTCACCATCAGATCCGCTTGCGTCATCGTACACTTCTGTGATGTCCTTCATACTCTTGTTAAACTGAGCTAACTGTTGCTCAAAGTCTTTTTTACGCTCATCACGCATCTCCTTCCGCTCCTCGATTCTGGCCAACCGCTCTTGTTCCTTGTGGTAGTCTGCTGCCTTCTTCTTCCTCTGCAACTTCCGTTTGTGGAATCCAGTCAAATACTCCTTCCGCGAGTCCTTGTCGAACACCACCTCATCGACCCTGAATTTGTTTGCCTGTTTCTGGACATATTTCTTACCGCCGGTAAGGATCTCCCTGTTACTTTTGGGTCCCATTGCTCACAGTATCGCACTTATAACTATAGACCAATAGAAGAATGAAAGCCGGCTTCTCCAAGTTAAGAGGAACTATAGAAAGTGCGATGCGATGAAAATCAAATCCACTGCGAAGGAAGATTATCATTATGGAGGTAATCCATCACCAGAAAATCTCCTACAAATATAACCACCTCAGGTTCTACAGAACATTATATTCTATTACTTTGCCTTGCTTTGCTCTGTACGATAATATAGTACTTTCAGTGCTCTCCATAATACATCTATATCTTTATCTATAACTATATTTACATCTTTACAATGGAGAATATAGAAAACGTTCGACAATTCGCTAAGGCACTTGACAGTGCTGCTTCTCAATTAGATGATGGCCTCGATGAGGTATTGAAAAAAACGGTGGCAGAAATGACAGAAGCATCAGATAACATCTCCAAGATAAAGATATACAACGGGTACTCATATGTGTTGGTGTCGGCGCTTTTTGCCTACCTCAAGTCTGTTGGAGTCAATACAGAAACCCACCCGATAATGAAGGACTTGGAACGAGTGAAGGGTTACTTGCGCAAACTTAAGGAGATAGAGACACAGGGGGAAAAGAAGGAAGAAAAAGAAAAAAGGGCCCAGGAACAGGCCAACCAATTCCTCAGACAATCGCTAGGTATAAACTCCGGCAATGTCGCCTCTTCGTCTGCCACTTCGAAAATGACTAAACCTGCTATAAGTGATGGTAACTTCAAGGGGAAACATACAAAATTTGAGGATGAAAGTCTTAGTGATGACGAGCCAGCGAAAAAATCAAACATACCTCCAGCCCTCGTAAATACCGTCAAAAAGTCTGCTAAAAGGGCAAAATCTGCATCACCAGCCCCTTCTGCAAAAATGAAAAAGCCCAATAAAGTGGTTAAGCCAAAGAGAAGATAATTTCTTTCAATATTCTCTGCATTCAGTTCTACAGAACGCAATTTTAAAATCTAGAATATTCCTTAACTATTAGTATACATAGTACATACTCAGTGTAAAAAAATTAATTCTCTGTGGAATTAAATCTATGGCAGACTTGTCTGTCTGCCTTAATAATAAATAAATAGATAGAACACATCCCATCCTCTAAAAGTAATCTCTTTTTCTTTCCGAATTTAATAAAACTCAGTAAATACATGCTCTTCCTGCAAGTGTTGCTCGACAACTCCATAAATCTCCATCAACAAACGGGGGAACTTCGAATTGAAATATTTGTAGAATCCATGGGGCAAGGGACTCATCTGACACTGAAGTTCAGGCGGCATATCGTTGTAGTGGTGGTATTTATTTCTCAATGCCCTAAGCAAATCCATCAATTTTTCAGGGTGATATTTTCTGTATTTACCCAAGTTATTCATGAAATCGCTGTCGAATTTCAGGCACCAATCTCCACCATGAACGGCTTCACCATGGTCCTCCAAGGCTAACAATAGGTCACTAGGAGGGTCCCTTCTTTCAATTTCAAATCTGTCACTCACTTTTAAAAGAAATTCTAACTTCTTACCCATTGACCAAAAGAATGGGTGTTTCATAATTTTCAAAGTCAGTGGTCTTTTTGAGGGATCAAATGATACCATTGATGAAACTAAGTCAATAGCCTCATATTGATCATCCACGCAGAATTCTTTCAATGGTGATAAATCGTGGTTACCTTGAATAATATTACCCTCTCGCAAGTACCTGTCTCCAAAAGGATGTTGACCATTGGTTAAAATGTAAAAGTAAACACATCCCAATGAGAAAATATCAATAGCCTTTGTTAAGCGTCTTCCGCCAGATAAATTACCTGATGATACCATCGCCTGGTTGCTATTTGATGACTCAAATGATTCGGGTGATATTTCATGGAGATCATGCAGCAACAACAATTCTGGGGCTCTCCATCCAGTGGTTCCCAGTGGTGCTGTATGCGTAGTAGCTCTGAAAGAAGATTGATCATTGTCAAGCTTTTTGCATAACCCAAAATCAGAGATTAACAATCTTATCTTCAAATCTTCAATAGAAGAATGGCTTCCATTTTTGGTAAGCTTTGCATCCCCAACCAAAATATTCTGTGGTTTCAAGTCTCTATGAACGATCTTCAATGAATGCAAATAGTCCAACCCATTAACCAATTGAAATAGTAAACTGTTGACATGCAAAGGTTGAATTCTCATTTCTCTTGCATAATTCTTGGGCTTTTCAATAACATCTTCCAAAGATGACTTGCACAACTCCAAGGCTATATATAAGAACTTTTCAGAATCACTGGTTTGCGAACAGAAATACCTGACAACGTTGGGATGATCATCTGACTCCTGCAATAATCTCACTTCGTGATTGGCAATATGATAAAAATCAAGTAACATTCGCTTGACCGCAACAGGTCTACTTTCAAAAGTTCCCTGATAAACCACTGTACCATGTGACCCGTACCCCAATATTTTATCAGATATGATAAGGTTATTCTCAATCTGTAATTTCTTCTTGGATGGTCTGTTGTCAGGTGCTGCCTTAACTAAGCTCCTTGTTATTATTTTGTCTTCCTCATTTTCGTCGGATTCTTCTTCCGTATTTTTGTCAGTTGAAAGAGTATCGGTCTGGACTTCAACTGCTCCCTTATTTTTACTTCTCCTGCCGCCTCTACTGCCTCTTTTCCTTTTCTTTTTAGTAACGGGCTCCGCCTCATTATTAACAGTGATTTCGATATCTTCTTTGTCCTCATCATCTGTAGTGGTATCTGTAAATGCCACTTTCTTTGTCGTTCCACCATTCTTAGCTATTGATACTCCAGTGATGACGGGTTCATCTACCGTATTTAACAGATCACTGAGTTCCTTTGTAGTATTCTCTATGAACTCTGGATTGTCAGAACTACTCAGATCTTCGACATTGAGCACTTTTGTCACCACTTCATCCAATTCCTTTTCCTTCTTAGGATCATTATCAATATCAAGATCGTTGACATTGTCATCCAGTTTGATAACCATTCCATTCTCATTAAGATTGTGTTTGTACTTCTGGACAAATGATGTTGCCTTTGAAATAATAACGAAAAGACCAACAACACTCAAAATGACAATCACATCCTCAAAAATTCTTCTTGACAATGACAAGTTTTCTGTCTGATGGATGATAGCTATTGGTTCTCGTGTAGCAATTTCTTTTGATTGCTCGGGAATAAAATCCTGCTGTCCTGGCAAATATTCTGATGGCTGGGGACTTCCAAATTTAATTCCTTCAATAATTCCTAAGGGGGATTTATCATTGTTTTCTAATTCTTCCTTCTCATCGGTGCCATCACCGATACCAACATATTGATGAGAATATTTGGCTTTTGGTTGGTACTGATTCGCAGCACTAAGAAATGTTGCTCTGTGAATTCCGCTAATCATTTTTTCAAGTAGCGTATCGTTTTCGCTATCAAATGTGAAACTCAGGAGCATTTCCGGTTCAACTTGGAAGCTTCTTTCCATTTTGTACAACTCTAATTGATAATTGGAAATGGGTGCACTTTTTATAAGAGTAGGATAATTCAAATAACTCATAGCAAACCATTGATTGCCATTAACCGTTTTATTCACAAACACGAGGTCCGTGCTTGAGGTTCTGAAATGCTCATTTTGGATCTGTAAGTTATTCAAGACACTCAGAGGGTGAGGTAAGACGACAAAATCGTCGGTCTTGTCGTGACGAAAAACATCAAATACTGAGACAGCTAGTGAAGGCAATTTACTTACCCAAGCTGGAGTTCCGAAGTCTCTATTAACTGCTAATATTGATTTGTCATGGAATGGTGTGAAATATAGTTTATCGATGGATTCTTGGTTCTGCGTAATCAAGTCATTATCTATATTGTTGGGTCCCCAAGTTGTGTAATTAACGTTCCACACCACATTGGAATTTTCTTTAGAGTAGATGGACAATTGGTAAGTAGTTTTTCCGAGCATTATGTAGTCATCGCTTTTGTAGGTATTGTGATCAATATTGTAATGTACATGAGGAAGGGGACATTTATCGTCATCTAATCTATTATTACCAAACGAATTAACAATTTGGCCTGTGTGTATGTTAATGGTGAAAAGTGAGGTCTGTCGTGTTCCGGTGTATATCTTGTCATCACCAGACAAGCTGAAGGGGGATTCCAAGACCAAATCTTGAATCGAGGTAGGGAGCTTGTTCAAGCCAAAGTCGGGTGTAAAATAATAGAGAGATCCTTTCTCATGGGGTTCAACGAACCATACTATGTTACTTGTTTTTGAGTTCCCATTGGTGGTATTAGACTCGATGTTAACTAGAGGTTCGTTTAGGGGTAATCTCCACATTAATGCTCCAGTGGTTCGTTCCAAGCACTGCAAATTTCCATCGATATCACTAACCAAAATCATATCCTTTAAGGTGTAGTCGTTAATGGACCGTGGATCAATGGGTGACACCGATGCCGAATTTTTATTCAAATATGGCGATGCTGTGCCCAACCCCAAATCGGAGGTGACTGGAGTTTCGATTCTAACTGACTCCACTGAGGACAGTACAGCAGCAACCGGTGCTGGTGTCTCCATAATGGCCCCATTCCCACTGCGATTATATCGCGGTGAACATAGCACAAGTATAGGGCATACGAGGAGCCATAACAAGACATTTGGGAGTCTCATTTTGCCAGTTTGTACCTCACTTATCTGCCAGGTGATCTGTCAGTGATGCAATTCCAAGACTGCCGGTGCACTTAAGTACTTGCCCACTGTATCTTGAACTCAATGTCTGTTCTTTTTGCCTCTCGCTATTGTGATATGGTAGAAGTATTCCTGTCGTCGTTATTGCATATTATACTTCTTGGCTGTGCAAATTTTTTTGATCAAAGGAGCCTTTTTTCTTAACCCTTTTTCCGACTGCGAAATGAGGAGATGTACTGTTTGGGGTAGAGATCAGAAGCCTCCTTGGTAGCGATCAGACGATGTGAAATTATCAACTCGGATAATAACCGTTGGATAATAGATATGTCAGGGGGGTGATGAAAGCTATTGCAACAAGTGGCAGTGGAAATAGTGCTTGTCAGAATTTTGTTGTAGTGGGTAAGTGGGTGAAAATGGGCAGGAGATATAAATAGCAAATTTTCAATCTAACGTTAAGTGAGTGCCCATATGACAGCAGTCAAGATATCGGGATTGTAAGGTCAGGTAAAACTGAGGCAGGGGCATTTCTATTTGAGGTACTTCTAACTAATCATGATACATGCATGTAGAAAATAGAATTTGAAGTCTTTCAGACTATCTGGGAAATTAATTTGTTAGTATGTGGCACTTTCTGTAGATACTAAATTTTACCATGATAA
Organism: Lizanozyma gosingica; assembly: GCA_030463055.1. Taxonomy (NCBI): domain Eukaryota; kingdom Fungi; phylum Ascomycota; class Pichiomycetes; order Serinales; family Debaryomycetaceae; genus Lizanozyma; species Lizanozyma gosingica. Next base: position 377,416 of record JAKVQZ010000001.1, on the reverse strand, counting down.
TGGTTATAGTCATAAATAATGGTATTCATTGTACAACATCTTATGGTGTCTGATGATGGATTCGGATAGGTAACAGCTACTAACTGCTAATCTGTTCATCGTACATGATTTTATGCTACCAAAGGTAAGTCGTAATATCATCTGAAATAAGCTGTCTAACTCGCCATTCTGTTTATCACACCTGAATATTTCGACTCAGTTCATATTTGATTTTAGGGTACTAACGGTGATCTTAAGATTCGCCATAGTCTGAGCAATGAGCAGATGGTGCAATGGAACAAACTGTTGAATGGTTTCATGTAGATGATAATAAATACTGCTTTTTGCAGCTTTTGATCGCAAAAAGTGGAAAAAGTGGATTGAAAAGCAAACTTCAACTGCTTAAAAGAGACCAGTTTATTGATGGTTTGATATCAATTAAATAGTGCTAAATCAAGTTGCTATACATGCTTACAACTATTAGCAACACAATTTGAAATAAAAAGAGAAGGAAATATTCTAAAAGCATAAAAAATTAAGCAAAGTACGATTTCCATATGCTTTAACAACTAAGAACATTTCCAAATCTCACACTCCTTTATTCACCAGCATTGAACGTGCTTTCTTCTTCTACTCTTGATACTCAATATTATTTAAACCAGCTTTCCATTTCTCTCTAATATGTCATTATGTCACTTGCAAGATCGCAAGTAATACTCCGGTACTATCACTTCCGAAATATGTAGTGTGTGTTGCTCTACATAGTTGCTTAACTTTTAAAACGTTAATACCTAAGAATCTAAAACCTAATCCTTAGTTCAAAATTCAATCAATTTAAGCCGGCCAATTCGTTCAACCGGCTCTGGGCCAATCCTATAAACTCTTTGACTTCCTCCGACGTGTATTCTCCAGCCTTTAATCTCTCTTGGGGCCTGTAATCATCATCCTTATTAATTGCACCTTTCGTACGCTTGTTAATCCATTTCCATAAGGCAGCCTCGTTCTCTCTCTCAAACGTAGCATCTGCCAATTTGGACTTGGCGGCGGGAATAACAACATACTCCTGCTTATCAATGACAACCTTGGAAATAAAACTGTCCGAGGCAACAAAACGTACGTCATGAACATTAGAAACACCGGATCCACCAAACATCCATCCCATTAGCCAACGCGAGACAAGTGCAAGAATAACCAATAATACAGACCCTACTATATTGGCATCAACAAAGGGTACTTCCACAATAGAGCCAAGCGCAGAAATGATTGACAAGATAAGTGTTTGAGCTTGCGATAAAATCGATGGTGGAGCAAGTGGAGGTTCCGGCTCTGCCTGTATTGTTTCGATTATAATTTCTGGTTCTTGGGCAGCCGTCGATGAAGCTCTTGACTTCTTTCTCCTCTTCAGCTTATCTCCCTTAGCAACGGATGTCTTGAGTCCTTCTACCATCTCTCGCAAATCCTTAATCATAATACGCATTGAATCTTTTTGACCTTCAATTGATCCCTTTTCTACGGCACCCTTGATCCAGGACTTAGCAGACCATTCAACGCTTGTTAAGACGTACAACCGCGTTTGATTATTATTAGCCCAACTCAACCACATCTTTGTCTTAACCTTGAAGGAGTTTCCACTAGGGACATCCGGAGTCAGGGTGACTGTTTCAATCAAAACATGATGGTTCAAATCATATTCAATAAGTTTATCTGTCAAGAAACATTTTGTCTGTTTTGGACCTATGGGCCCACCTAAGGGCTTGGTGTAGCCATAATTACGTTCTTTCAGTTGCATCGTTAAACCCTGAATATTTTCCTCTAAAATATCAAAATTCTTTTGATCCTTAAGAATATTAATAATATGTCGCGTATCTTGTCCGAACAAGATGGAGAATACCACTCCCAATGGTGCTCTAATTAGTTCATCAGTAATAAAAACATCGCTTGGTTGCTTATCATAATTCAACGTAACTGCACTATGTTTCAGAGGACCAACCAATGGAAAACCAAAGAATGTCTTTGCATCTTCATCTGAGGTTGTTGCAACCTTTCCATTGGCCTTTTTAGCATCATCTGTTGAAGTTGAAATCTCACCATCGGCATCATTTTCTTCATGTAAAACTCGGGTTGAAATCTGCGAGGTTGTCATTGCCCTCTGTGGTGCCGGTGGTTTTGAAACTTCGTCTTCACTTGCAGTTTCTTTGGTCTCCTTTATATTCTCGTTAACATCACCATCCAGCAGTGCCTCCCCGTCATGAACTTCTGCAATTTCCCCAACATCATCAACCAGTATATTGGTTAAACTTTCCTCATCGGCGACATACCTGGAGGATGTAATTGAAATACCTCTTGGTCTTCCAGTAACTGAATCTCCTGGTACCAGTTCTAGAACATTCCTCCACACTTTAGAAATCAATATGAACGTATTATCTCTCGATAAAAAGGTAGCAAATATATAACGGTGATGCAAAGTCCGAATGATAATACCATTAGGGAAAACACCTGCAGTTGACTTCTTCTCAATTTGAACCACTTCTGAAAGGGGAATAACCAAATTGGTTACCCATCCAAGAATGTTAGACTTAAAGCAAATGTAATTTGATGATAAATACATCCTCCCCTGTATGAGTATATCTTTGGAAAGTGCACAACTGTAGTCCTCTATGAGATTATCGCCTAGTGGCACTTCTTTGAACAATTGGTGGAAGTTGCGGTTTTTCAGATCCAGTGCTAATTTGATCGAACCCCCCAGCAGAAGGAAATTATCCTGGATATCTGAATTCACAAAGCTTTGTCCAGTTGCTGATAAAACATCCAGAGGATCTTCGGTAACAGCTTTGCTAACTGATGGGGTGAGTGGTGGATTTCTTGAGGTATGATGACTAAGTTTGCTATCGATGGAAAAGCTTCTAGGCATTGAAGTTGTTTGTGTGCCATTGAATCCACTACCTGATATACTGGGAGAGCTGGGATGGCTGTGGATTTCATTTGCACCTGTAGCTGTTCCTCCGGTGTCAGAGATCTTTGAAAGTCTTTTGTCAAAGCTTGCGAGTGAAAGATCTCCTTTTCCCAAAGTATTCAAGGGGCTATCTCTGACCGATTCGAATTGAACAACTGATGCTGGTACAGATGCCCTATCATTAGTCGATTGTTTATATACTATGTCGCTTGTTGTAATGCCAGCAGTGTCATTAGCAATGGTCCCATTATCCTTTTCTTCTCTAGTAATTTGTGAGTCATTGCCAATGACATTATTCGAATGGTTTCCTAACAAAGAATCCAACTTATGTTCGAAGGTCTCCTCTGTGTTCTTAAGGGAAAGTCGTTTCTTTGTCGAAGCCTCTGACTTTACGGAGCCTAAAATAGATGAAAAGCTTGCCCTTTTAGAAGATGGTTTACCTTGTTCATCAGTTTCATCATCTTTAGGCGATATAATGTTGTTGGCCACATTAATGATACTTGAAAATATCCCAAATGAGTCGTTTTTGGAGTCATTCTTGTCAGGGGAAGCGCTCAATGTTGGATGGTTAGGTCTACCCAAGTCCTCCAACGTCAAATTTTCATGGCCACTATCATTCGAGGATCCAGCTCCAGTGACCTCAAAACTGGGGATGGGCCGTGGCATGCGGAGCTCTGCATGTTGATATGCTCCGTGGCTGACTCCTTCAGGTAATACTTTCCTCTCTGGCACATCGAATCTCAAGGCACGTTCTTTTCCCACCAAGTCTTCATCACTCTTGACTCTTCTGCCTCTCTTGGGGGATGACGAGCTGACGATCTCTACAGAATTGAGATCCAACGGAAGGTTTAGCAGATTTACTCCCTGTGAAGTGACACTTGACATAGTCTTCGTCCTTCTTCTGTTGCCTGAGGGACTCTTGGAAAAAGTAGCTGATTTGCTTGTGCTGATAGAGGGACTAGTAGATCTTCCCCTTAGCAGGGGCCGAGGCATCACTTGCGTGGACAGCATGATATGATTGGCAGTGGGAAGACTGTAGACTCTATTGAAAGACTAACTATTCTGACACTTAGAACTTGCAAAAGAGATGAACAATGGCGTGGCACAGTGTAGTTGACTTTTGCTCAAACAATTAAAATGAATCAACTCACTATCACCAATGCCATACGAGCTCTTTCCACTACTCAATTGCACGCTAACCTCAAAATGCCAAATGTACTATGCTGATCGTACTGTTGCTTTACTTGTTGGTAAGACTTTGATGAAGGGAAATGAAATATATCCCTTGGTTTTGTGTCATAGACCTTATCCTTTACCAGACTTACTTAGCAACTGTCTTGTGGGATAACCGAGATGAGCAACCTCTACTATCGAGTCGTGGAGATGGGCTGAAATGGCAAGATATAAGAGAGGAGAATAAAGTGATTAATTTATCAGATTTATCAGATGCAATTCCTTGAATGAGCCCCGGGCCGATCCCGAGCCCCATCCCGTGTTCATTTCGTATCGAAAAATACGATGACGATCTGTTAACTCCGTGCGGTGAATTACTTTCCTTATGGAGTAATAGACAATTCTGACGAAGAGAACTATATAAAAGTAGGATAAGGTCGAACTTCTGTAGGCAAATTAACTACTTCATTCAATGACAGCCGCAAATACAAATAAGAGCCGGAATGACCTATCAGAGGATGTTCTGTAGGTTTTAAAATGTCGGAAACAGCCACTAAAAGGCTGTGAGTCTTACCAGAGGAAATAGAGGGGGGAAGCGGTATCCCCCATCACCATTCTTCAGATTTGTCTTCGGCGGATCTAATTACGCAAGTCTGAGCCATTCACAACATTTATCTCGTAAACTGTTTGAGGTGTAGACTTGAGAACAAAGTGCGTGTACTAGACTATTGGCACTTTTTATGAAGAATTCATGATAGTAGGTTGCATACTACAATAAGACATTTATAATCTCCAATGAATATATGCAAATGCGAGGGCAACGCTTTGCTTGATACAGCTAGTAAGTATCGGATCCATTTTTTCTAATACGACACTGACAGCTTACTTTGCTCCATTTTATTTATAATAATTAAAGATCTTAAAAATAATAAATTACTACGCTGTGATGCCGAGAAACTGGAAATTAATTTTCCATTTTTCCACAGAGTTTTATCGTAGCATTAGTGAACAGTTCCTCCTACGGATTTCCGGATTTTGGGTAGTAGTATAAATCTTTGCAAGATAACTCTTTAGAAAGCTAATTTTAACCGGTTATTTATATCCATTGCATTTCCTTATCAAATTTTCAACCTTCTTTTTGGCATTAGCGGCGATGTCTGGTATCCCAGTACCGCGTTTGTGTATTCAACATTTAGAGGTGGAAGATGCCGATCTGTTAAAAAGCATGAAACGCTGTTTAACGCGACTTTTTTGTAAATGTCGCGGTTAAAAAGTCGTGTTTAATCAATTATGCCGTTCATTTATTTCCAGAGTATTAATTTGCATTCCTCAGTTCCCGGTTAAGTCCTATTAAGTTCACCTTCTTTATTATCGAACTTAGTTCTCTTTTCGAGATTTAGAGTCTAAGAAGGTTCCACCTCAACTTGTCACATCTCACTAGTTTGCTTGTCCTCTTATAATACTTGATTGGTTGTTTTCTTTCGTACCATATTCAGCTTTGGAATATCCAAACCACTTGCAGTCAAATACGGGCACTTAAGTGATGCGAGATATAATACAGACCCTTCGATACAGATTTAAGGTAATGCATGGACCGAGGTAATCTGCAGTAGATGTCATGTAACTAGACGTCAAGTGGAAGTTATATGCAATTGAGTTGTCATACGAAAAGGAAGACGGCTTAGAGAAATTAATAATATATATACACAACGACTTTTCCAAAAAAATGGGGGATAACTTAAGTAGAAAATAGGGAAAAGCTAACGTTGTAAATAACCGAGACTGGAAATCGCTTAACCTTTCATTAACTTTACTTTTTATAGCCTTTTAGGTACAACGGCATATTAGGCATGTTATTGCCTGTACTTTTACCCAGATCTAATTGGGAGGAGCCTGTCATTGTTGCTGGTGTAATCCTTCTTTTTTTGGGTGGTTTTTGGGAAATAAGTGCAGCCATGCAATTCTTGAGCGGTCCATGGTATTGGGCTGCAAGAGTAGGTAGAGTCGTAACCTTGGCTGGCGCTGCTGGTGCTGCCGCTGGCGAAGCATCCAATGTTTGGGATTGGTACAAAGGCTCCACAACCGCGAAGCGTAGTGATTTCATTTTCGATGAGTCCTATATGATTGCCATGATAGAACACGACCACCCTAGTTTAACCAGACCTCGGTGGAGTAGCAATGAAGTTCATACATTGCAACCAGAGCTTGCTGATGTTTTCTTGGACATGTGGAATGACACTATGAAGGAGTTTGCTGATGGCTTAGTTAACTTTTCTATCTCCTTTACAAACCACACGAAAAACTTGGCTAAGAGGGAACTTAACATCACGTTGGGCACAGAGGTCAGTGTTAACTTTGTGTACTCACGTCCGGAACACATCGTCGCAACTTCCGCTTCGGTTAATTCCTCACAAGAGGCGATGGATAGTTTATACGGCTACTTGTCGGGTAAGCATTCATTCAAGCAAATGTCCCCTACGGGACATTGGGTTTCATATGAAACTTATGGTGATGATCCTGCCTATCCATTAATCTCTAAGGATCAACCAGATAACATGGCTGACAAAATTAAGGACATTGTGTTTCGTAAAGCTCAACAGATGCAGTCTTGAAGTGGCTGGTGGACTATGGGTGCTTCAAAGGGCTATTATCCGCGGGTGTGTGAAGATTAACACCAATCAAACAGAAATGGCCAGATCTATCTAATGTCATTCAGATGTTATTATGGTAATTATGACGTACAAGTACTGTATACAGACATCCCGTTAGACATGTTGAAATGAAACTGTATGCCGTTCCGGAACATTTGTGTCTTCCCGAACATATCCTTTCAATTGACTCAAAACAGTTTTACCATTTTACGAACTGCAGAACATACTGCATTGAGTACTTTTGGTAGCCCCCACTATTTTCCTTTCAAACACATTAATCTTATAACACGGGATTGGATGCATGGCGTAAATTGAAGGCCAAGAACTCACATCCAAAAAACATCAAACCCAAGTAGATGGCGCAGTGGTATCCACTTCTGCAATGGCGAATGTATGCATTTCCATTAAAGAAATAAGGTATTATTTCCGGATAGAAAAGAAGAGAACTGTATTTCCGTTGAACTTCTGTTTGTGCCGTCTAGTACAATTACCCATTATAGATCGGTTATTTGTCGCATCTTCCACATACACATACACGAACAATATACCTGTAATGCTTGTACATTCGACCAATAAGTGTATGCTCTACAAATAGCGAAATGAGGTAGAAGAACTTTTATAATAGTTGTATAGTTTCAGGTCTAAAAATCAGATAGATAAGAATTGAAAGAAACGGAAAACCTTTTAAAAGCAAGCGGAATTCTTAAATAGCAGAATTCTTAAATTGCAGAACAGCGCAAGTTGGTATCCTAATCATTAGATGAAACCTTCCTTAGTTGGTAAGCAAAGGTTGGACCAAGGCCTTGACTTGGTTGGCCAATTCAAGCTTAGCATCATAGTCAATGCTAAACACAGAAACAGCAGTACGGCAGTTTTCCAGCAAGACAAAGTTTTCACTGGGCAAAGAACAGTCACCGTTTTCGCAAACAGTCAATGGCAAGTAAGTGCTTGGGTTCCAGTAGAAAGTGTTGCTGGTTTCGTTGTAGGCCATGTCGAAAGTCGTAGCCATTTCACCAGACAATCTGGAGAAAACCCACTTGGGGTTAGTGCAGCTTTGGTTTTGGTAACCAACAGGTGGGAAGTTAACATTCATACCAGTGGTGATTGGCAAGGCGTTGGGGTTGTGGCCTTGGGCCTTGAAAACTTGACCAACGAATTCAACGACCTTGTTGGCGTAGATGTTAGATGGGTTCAATGGGTCAGTGTCAAGAGAGTCCTTGAAGAAGGAGTTGTTACCGTTGGAACCACTGAAAGCAATAGCTGGCAATCCACGGTAGATAGAGTTGTAGGTAGCACCCATGGTACCCAGCCCAGTAAAGAAACCCAGAGCCATGTTCGTACCTTCGTTAGGGCCACTAACAACCAAGTCAATGGTCATGTTGTTGAAGTGCTTAGGCAAAACGTACTTCAAGGCAAAGGCGACACAGGAGGCAGGAGTACCGTTGAAGTACCAGACGTTTTGGTCATCGACTTCGTGGCCCCAAGCAGGATCACCAGCCTTAACGTAGTTGAATTCACCATTAGTTTGAACTGTACGATTGTTAGTACTAACTTATTTTTTCAATAGTAGAGGAACAACTTTGTGTGTTGCATATTTATCCATATTTTTCGCAGCCACTTTATGCTATTTCCATATTCAATTTCGTTCTTCTTGTATACATACGTTTGTTGCCTGTGGGGATGTCGAACTTACCCCCGAAACCAGATCTTTGAGAAGCAGGAGCGACAAGGACAACATTGTGGCCAGCCTTGGTCAATTCTCTGTAGGTGGCTCTGATGTTAGTGGAGACCCAAGAGTCATCGTTGGTCAAGAGAATGTTCTTGGCCAAGGAGACTTGGAGCAAGGTAGCTAAGAGTGCCAAGACAGAGAACAACATTGGGACAAGTTTCTAAGGCTCTGTGAGTGAAGATCTGAGTCATACAGAAGGTTGTGATTATTGGTGAGGGTTTACATTGGTATTTATACTGGGGAACCAATTTCCCGATGGGCTTCATGCTTAATGCATCGTTTGGGCCGTAATTACTTGCATAACGCACCATAGGGTGTCCCAAATGACAAAGTATAGACAGGACGAGAGACCATTAAACTTCGGGGGAGGGGGGGGCCGCTAATTTCCTGCTTATTAGCAGGAAGACAGCTACGGCGTCACTATACAACGTGGGTGTTCATTGTCCGCATTGAGTCGGCTCGTCGCTATTAAGCCTGGTGTCTTCAGTTGGTAGACTAAGTAGAACCTCGAATGGAATTGAAAGTAAGCTACTCGTTCGACATACCACAGATGAAATTGTTGCAATTAATTTTTGTTGCGGTATTCGCTGTCAAAACGCACGGAATCTGTCAACGGACCAAATTCTTGGCTGTGTCGGGTCAATCGTATTCCACTAAACCTTAGTTCCAATTAATGAACGCCTTCACGCTAAATGCATAAACAAGACCGTTATTCTTGGAGGGAAGGGCCTGCAATAACCTATGATAATACGTAGAGCCTGAGATTATGCATTAAATCTCGGAAACCCACGTTGGCTCAGGAAAGCCAATTTACGAGTGGGACAATCAGAGTGCATATTAAAGTAAAACATTCTCAAAAATACCTATTGGTGAATACGACTGTACTCTTAACGACAGATACAGTCCAAAGTTTAGGATTTACTTAATCAAAAGATCGCTTATTCAGATTCAAGCGCATACATGATTTTGATGAGCACGTTGGGAGGCTTTACATTGTCAAGTAACAGACTAGTGTCCTAAATGGCCTCTACATGAGTAGAGACACGTTGAGTTCCCAAGGTAACCGTTTATTTGGTATGGAAATTACATTATTGGACCATTGTTCCATTTCCTTCATGAAAATATAAATTTTGACATGAAGTGACATCATATGGTTGAAATTTATTACTTTCCCAATGCAGTGTATATTATGACGAACATACTTGAATTTCAGCATAACCCGCTTACAATTAACCTGAAGCAAATCCAACCCACTCCCGTATCATGGTAACATCATATGGGATCAATTCCAACAGTTTAATCCAACTTTACTTCTTATTCCCCATGCGAACATAGCCATTTGTGGTAAACCATCTTGTGTGGAGAGACGTTCTATTCTCCCCTCCATCACATGCGAGTTTAACCGAGGACCAAAAGCGCGCGACATTGGTCCCGTATTGACCATACCCTATTGTCATGAAAATGTCGCCATATTGATAGGCAGCGACATTCGATTTTACCTGAACCTAAAAATTTGCCCCGGTCACATGGACAAATCAGGAAGTTGAACTTGCCCACTAACGGTGGATAAGCTTAGAAAACAAATCTATAAGCACTAGAATAGGCACTTAGAAGGCTAGTGAACTGGTAACTTGGCTGGAAACAAGGATAGAAAGGTAGCATCTAGGACAAGAAATTTGGTTGTATATTGCAAAATATATGAATTTTACAACCAGTACCCAGTACAGATAAGAAAGTGAACGTACCAATAGTTGAAAGTTGCCGAGCAAGGAATAAAGTGATTGAATTGAGATTGGGAGTTCACAGGTAGAAAATTTATTTGAATTGAGACCAAATCAAATATTAATTGGATAAATTACGTTTGAGACATTCCTTGTCCCCTTGGTGTGTGAATCACTGTTGTTTTCCAGAAATCAACTCAAGTATAACCTATCGCAAAATGCCAGTATTCTCCAGCATAACATCCTTTTTCAATAGAAATAAGAGACGGATCTTGATTGCCGGTGGTCTTACCATTTCGGCATACTATTTGGTAGACCATTTTGTTATTAAGAAGTTTCGAGACTTCCAGAACAACTTGAAGCAAGAAATGATCTTTAAGGAGCAAATAAGAAGACGGTTCTTGCAGACGCAGCAGGACTGCCACTATACGATATTGGCGCTCTTGCCTGTTTTGACTGATCCCATAGTGGAATATTTGCCAGTAGAATTGATTGCCCAAGCATTGAAAGTAAAGAAAAACACGAGTAACAGCCAACAGCAACAGATGCAACAACAATTGACTTCATCTAACGAATTGACTGATTCAATGCTTACTACAGATAATTTAAACATCCATGAGAATACTGAGAATCAACAGTTGCAACAATATGTGGGCCAACTGAAGACCGAATTATGGAACTTGTTAAAAATCAAGACATTAACACGATCCTTGAGTTTGCTCTACTCTATCAGTGGGCTTCTTTTGATCACACGGTTACAGTTGAATATTTTGGCTCGCAGATCATATTTGGAACTGGCAATTGTGATGGCAGGGGGAAAGTTGCCGGCCAACATTGACCACCAAGCCAACTACCAGATTGAGCAAAGCTATCTCAGTTTAAGTTGGTGGCTTTTAAATAATGGGTGGCTTGCAATCACCAAGATTATTGAAAACCTAGTTATATCCAAGTTTTCTGCCATTAATGCTAGGACTGAGATCCTGTTATCGGAATTCAATCAGATTTTAACTGAGATCAACCACAGCATACATACAGAACATACTAAAGAAATTGTGGCGTGCTTGTTCCCCAACAACTACGACAATTTGATTACCACATTGCTCAACACGAATCCTGACTTAGTTTCGGATTTGGATTCAACAGAGTCCAATTTCCATAAATTGATATCTGAAACCAACTTTCTCGTCAACAGCGACTACCTTTCCGATTTATTTTTCAAGTTGATTGAGAATAGCCAGGCCACCTTATTCTCCAATTTGTGTCTCTTTTTGAGCTCTACTGTTCGTCCTGACAAATTTGAGTTGATCAATGAGAACAAGAAGTACAAATTAGCCAATTATTTGGCACAATTATCAGTGCAGAATGGGATCATGGTGGATAATAATCACGAAGCATCAGAAGAGGATCTTGGAACCGAGCTTGCAGGTAACGTTTTCATCAATGGACTTAATGCCATGGAGGAATTGGATGAGTTCAGTGCATCCATTTATTCCAACTTTGAGTAGAGTTGCGACCTGGCAGGCCACATCTCACTGTTAATGATGAGAACGAACAAGTAATACAGATATATTATAATACATCATACGACGATATAATAAAGGTAGAATACAAGATTAAAACATGTAAACAATATTTTAATGTAGACAAAATAATAATGCGTTATAAGTATATTATGCTATGATCCTTTTGTTTCATTTCAATGTAACTATTATATCCCACATAGCGTACATAGGGAGAATATTCCATAATCTGTATTCTGATGTAAGTGAATGTACTTCCAACGAATTGTACTGTATTGAGATTGGTAGTCAAACTTGAGTTCGCGGAAAAAGGTTGTAGAAAATATCACTGGTTAAAGTGAAATCCCGCCACAGATAAATAAACCACTTCCATTTGTATAGGTATTAACTAATTGCGTATAGTAAGATTACCCCAGAGTGAGCTAAGCAAGCTGAGCTGACCAGAGAAGATTAAAGAGGTTTTACCTATAGAACAAAAGAAATCCCCCTAACAAATAAACATGTCTACGCCCAAGGTTATCATTGTCTCCTCGGACGGAGAGAGATTTCCTGTTGAACAAAAGGTTGCCGAAAAGTCGGTATTGATCAAGAATATGATCCATGACTTGAATCCCGACGGATTGCAGGAAGACTTTGAGATTCCTACTCCAAACGTCAGGGCAAACGTCATGAGCAAGGTATTGGAATGGTGTACCCATCACAAGGACACCGCCTTTTCTGACGATGATGATGATGATGCTAGAAGAGCATCCCCAGTCGACGAATGGGACAAGAATTTCTTGAAGGTGGACCAGGAGATGCTCTACGAGATCATTACTGCTGCCAACTACTTGAACATACGGCCCTTGTTGGATTCTGGGTGCAAGGTTGTTGCTGAGATTATTCGTAACAAGTCTCCTGAGGAGTTGAGACGAATCTTCAACATTGTGAATGACTTTACACCTGAGGAAGAGCTTGCGTTGAAGAAAGAGAACGAATGGGCTGAGGACCGGTGAAAAGTGAGAGTATGTTTTTTGCACTGTTTGCGTATCATGTGTACTGGTGTGTAGCAATCTATGATTACGGGGAGAACCAAATAAAGGCTTATGATGATGGTGATGTAGATCATGTGAGTAAGAGAGAATGTGGCCCTTTCATCTGAGGGTATTCAATAGCCAAAGATTAAAGCATACTTGAACCATTTATGAATAAGTATACCTGGACTGCACAATAGGTGTGAGATGTGAGTACAACTAACTTACTCTTGTAATACACTTCAGTTATGGAGTACCAGAATATTACAGCTAAATGCCATAGCTACAACTATTAATGTTATATATAAGAACTTGTTATTGTAGTCAAATCATTGTATAATATAACTAGTGCAACTTCAATTAAGCCCTTTAATTATTATTTCATTATTTCATTGTTACATTATCTTTTTTTATTTAGTCTTTACCGACTAAACTTCTAAACCTGGCCATATTCTCCAAGTTGCTGAATTTTTCGTTTGTTCCACTTTTCAGCCATGGCATCTTGAGTCCAACCATATTACTCAATCTTCAATTACATTGCAAAATAAGCCCTTTCATTCATCTTTGAGCGGTGCACAGTTAAACTCGTGAACAAGCAATCTACCAAATCAATCAGTATTACTGTTGAATGCATTGTTTCCCCTGAGGCAGAACACACACCATTTCTCCTCCTTTATATTGCCAAGTGCAGCAAGACAACCAAATTTGCACCTTTTCTCCTAAGATACTGACTACGAGCACTATTCTTGATTTTATACTATAGTTACTATAGATTTCTATTGATCTCCATTGATTTGTCCCAGCAGAAGGTAGGTTTGACAATCCCTCCCCCCCATATATTCTACTTTTTCTGCCAATACTGCCATCAATGTCTGAGTTTGAAGACTTCACGTCTGCAGAAATTAACCGCCTTCAGCAGCTATCACCGCAGGAATTAGCCGTATTAGAGAAACAGCTTCTGGACCAGTTTGAAAGCTCACTGAGGCAATATTTCCAAAGACGTTTGGCCCGTGTGGATTTCATCTTGGACCAGTTGAATCAGTCGTTAGTGACAATGGGTGATAACGAACGCAACTGGCTCAAAATATACCAGTTTGAAACAGAGACAGTGTCCAAAATGTTGAATAACACGGAAAGCAAGATCCTCCAAGGAGTCCCCGACGATCAGCATCAAGTTGAAGAGTTTGAGAAGGAGCTTGTGGCTCTCGTACAGAATTTGAAGTCCCCTTTAGAAATGGAGAATAATGTTGAACACAATCGCACTCTTCCCTTCCAGATGCATTTTGCCAAAGTCATAGAACCCTATAAGAAACAACTTTCTGCCATCATTAAGGAACGAGATTTACAGACCCAAATGATAAGAGCCAACGGCGAGGGGAAGCTGAACATTATATGGAAACAGTATCTAGCCAAAGCACATGAAACAAGACAGCAAATGATAGATGATACTTTGGCCGAGTTGACCCAGTTGCACAAGGAACATTACGGTCTAAATACTGGTAAATTAGAGAGAGATGACTGGGCCCAGTGGCACAGAAGTACGGTCAGTGTGAAGGATGTTGAAATGAATAAAGATGTCAATGGCGATAATTTCTACGGCTTATACAATCGATACTTTCCAAAGAATAAAGTTGAGTTAACAAATATTCGACTAGGAATAGCCCAGAATCACAGTAGATTTGAGGAAGCCCAACAGAAATGGTCACATAAGAATAATGACATACTCAATGTTCCTAATTCTGATGCTCAAGCTGATGTTGAAGTCGATGGTCATGAAAATGAAAGAGTCCGTTTAGTAAGTGGAGCTACTAAGTTGCCTGAAGAAGACGCTGCCCTGGACATTCAAATATTACGCAGTTGCATAGCGAGGAAATTCGCGGCTGAAAATGTACCAGAAGCATTTCTGCTAGAAGAAGAAGAAGAAGAGGAAGAAGGTGAAGACGAAGCAGAAGATGAGGAACAACAAAATGTAGATGATGTTGAAGGTGATGAAATTCCGAGAAACAATCCTGAATCCATTAACAAGAATGTATTATCAGAGGAGTCAGTTTCAAGTAAACCAGAATCAATGTCCTCGCAGGATTCATATCTACAAAATGCATATCGAGAATTCTTAAAACACGATATTCCTCTGCTTACACCTCCACTGCAGCTGTTCAATCTACCCAAAATACCGCCTCTTGATTCCTTCCCTCCAGCATGAAACTCTGTGTGTTAACTTTAAATATATACTATGTACTATTATCAAGATGTTTGACGGGGAATTACTCTTGCTCTATTAAAATGCTCGAATTTTTCAAATTGGCATCGTTGATACTCATATCCAAGTTGTCTAATAACTTGAAATCCCTATTTGAAGCATTTGATACTGCAAATTTCCCACTAATTCCGTATTCAGAAGCCTCTGACGCATTGACCACATGTTTCAACCAACTGATAATGAGAGATATTTCATCTTCAAGGGAAAACTTATGAATGACACGTTTACCGTTGGGGAATCGGAATTGAATCCGTGTTGTAGCTCCAGAAGAAGGCTCAGTATGATCCTGAGGGATAATTTCATCCCATGGGTCACTATTATTATTATTTTCAACTTCATTGGACAAAGTTCTGTCTTCAATTTCGTTATCAGAGAATGGAATTGCATCCGAATTTTCTTCCAGATCCAAATCAATGGCCTCTTCCTTTGATTTACCCTTTGAATCAATAATCAGCTGTTTCATTGCATATTCAATTTGCTGCTCTTCTGTCAATTTTCCAGGATCAAACTTAACTTCGTGTTTGACCATGGGGTTCTTTGAATCTAGTTGGAGACTAAACTCACTAAGAAAGTCTTCAACTTCTTCCAACCAAGTATCAGCATTAGGGACTTTCCCCTCCGGCCATTTTTTCACTCTTTCTCCTGTTAAAGGATCCAAGATTGCGAGGTGAGGAAACGCTTCGGGATTGTAAAAATTAACATAGTTGATCCCGTTGGGAGAATCATGCTGGTATTGCACAAATATGAAATTGTCCTTAACACAACGCTTGACCCGGGAATTAGACCAGAAATCTCGATTCATAACTTGACAGGCAAACTCACTAAAGTCCTGAACATTTACTAGGATCCACTTTTGCTCTTCTCTTCCTTCTTTCTTTGCAGTGTCCAATCCTACTCTCCTCATGATATCAAAGGGTGGACGGAACAAATCAGCCAATCTTCGTTGTGTAGAAGTCAATTCTTCCATTCTGCCAGCTCTGGCTTGTCTTCTGCGAGCTCTAGGGACTCTAGAAGGAGCCATATCTATACTACGAATATCGTGGTCCTCGTTATCGTCAGAATCAACAACAATGACATCATCATCCTCATCCTCATCATTATTATCATTTTCATCTTCAAAGTAGTCATCATCATCATCGTCGTCGTAATCGTAATGGTTATTGTTGCTATTACTGCGTGCCTCGTAGAAATCAGTCTCATCTTCATCAAATCTTTGGTTAAAAACTCCCACTCTTCCCCTTCCAAAAATATCCTGGGGACGGTCTGAAATAACGCTAGTACCTGGGAATCCATTATGGCCGGCTCCAGCGCTTCCCCAGCCGTAATCCTCAACTAAGGTTTCGTGGCGATGAACAGATGCGTCTGCTTCTCTGATACTGTCTCCTCCCTGATAGGCTTCCTGCTGCAAGCGTCGGGCCAATTCTTCATCAGAGCCATTATTATGGGGAGCTTCACTTGCAGAGGGAACCAGAGAATCAGGAGGGTGTTGCTCCATGTATAAGGTGACCGCGTACTCTAAGTCATTATTAGTTAAAGTCAAGAATTGTTTGGCCACTGCCTCATCCTCGGTGCCGGTTACGGCAAGAAACATAGGGATCTGCTCGTCCAAATCCATTATTGCCAAGCTTGCTGGTGCCACCAATGATGTGTATAAAGGATAGTGCTGAAGATTGTAGCCTTGTAGTGTGCCCTGTCTGTTCTATAGAATAATACAAGAACAAAATCAAGGGTCGTGTGTGACAAAATAAGATACCGAATTGTTTGATGGTTCAGCTTAAGAATGTATTCATTCTTTCGTAGAACTACTGCAAAGTCCACTTTATAAGAGTGTAAAATATCATAGATAGGAAAGGTATAATGGGAGACTGGCTCAATGATAGGGCATCCTTTGAACTTGTGGCTAAATAGAATAGATAACGCGCTACCCAAACCTCTGAATTAGAGATTATTTGGTTGCAAGAACAAGAGTGTTGTTAGGACTATATTCTGTTTCATGAGACAAACAGCCTTCTTGTATTCTAAAAAATTATAATGAGGACAAATTGACTCATATCCCTTTGTACAGGTAATAGTATTAGACTTGAATAATCACCAAAGTACATATATCCATTGGTAATATCATTTATTTGTCAGTAATACCTTGTGTCTCTTGTCTGGATATGTCTTCTCTTATGTCACTGAATGTCGCAATCCCAATCGGGCAGTATTACCCGCACAGTCTCCTTGATGACCTAGTTTCATTTCCCCTATGTCCGTGCATATGCAGTTCCAACTTATGTGATGATTCCCGAATGGAGGCAATCCAACAACCTGCACAAATAGAGTCATCACGAGAAAGTCATATATGCCGTACGCTGATCTTGGCCGGTGGATTTGTCTCTAGGGTCTCAAGATCATTCAATTATTGAGACCTGGAACCAGTGTAGAATATAATCCGAGGTTAGGATACTAAGTGAAACGTAGAAATAAAAAACAAAACAAACATCCGGGATTTGCAAATGACAAAAAGTCATATTATGAGGTGATCATACCCGGTTGGAATTACCTCTTCGGAATTACCATTAAGCGATAACTTCCATTCAATAAGCTAGTAGTACAAGTAGTACAAGTAGAGTAGAAACAGTTAATGCTGTTGTGCAGAGAATTGGGGGGACGGGAGTGGGGCCAACAAGTAGGCGAGTCTGCACAGATAAAGAAATCACCCAAAAGTTGGCCTCGATAGAACCTGCTAGTTTTCTCGGTGATACATTCTATACGGCGATCTATGCCAATGTTTTTCCGTTCCAGGAGTAACCAATTCTGTGTTTTTCCACCTCACTAAACCCATCAACTTCTCGACTGTTTCCCAACCAACAAAACACAGTCCCTAGTGTTGGTGGACCCTACTATTCTAGTACATTCTGTAGAGTATTATTCGCCACTGTAGCTGTCAGTTCCATACATATACTACTACTGAATACCACTAAATAATACTAAATACAAGGGCCTTACACATTTGACTCACTCCGTTCGTCTCTTTTCTCCACAATCTCACTTTGGGTACAAAGAGCGAGAAAAAAAATCATCTTCAGCATCACTGCTTTTCTTAACTCTGTTGAGCGATTAGTCTATACTGCGTCATCATACCGCATAGAGGCGAGCTGGATACTGAGTCCAAGGTGCTGATACTGTGCGCGACAGGCCGACCACACCGACTGGTAAAGATTCTATCTGAATAGATCACAGGTCCAGCACTTGTTAGAGACTGAGCATCGGCAAAGCAAGGCCATAGCATCGTCATCATTTCGTCATATTTATAATCTTCATTTTCATTTCTGACTAGATACACTTGGCGGTATTTGGTCCTCTGCAGTGTGAAGTCGCTGTACATACCCGTTAGTACACTTATACTTGTGTTTGATTATTGATCCTATATGTTTTAAGAATCCTAGCCTGAGTCCACCCATTCTGCATCTATACAAAGTTTTCTGTTCCACCACTCATCACCGCAGAATCTACCACGTCTCTGGCACCCGCCACGGATCCCCTTTTACTAGTCCTTTTATTACGGCATTCTCTTAACACCCATACAAAAGACCCAAAAAAAATAATTGAACTAGACTCAAAAGACCCCCAAAAAATACCCATTATTTTAAGAGAACATCACGAAAGGGCCGCCTACAGTATATTTTTAAGAATTTGCAATACAAGTACGCTAGAAATCCCGTTTTCTCAGTCCAATAATTTCAATTCTTACAATGGAGACCTATGAAGCATACAGCGAAGGCGCATTGCTTAACAACAGATACAAAAAGGTAGAGGACATCAGCGAAGGCTCTTACGGCTTAGTGTCTCTAGCCAGAGATACCCAAGCAAAGTCTGATTCCAGAAACTTAGTTGCTGTTAAATTCATATATCCGGTTGACTATAGTCCTCCGAAAACACACAATAATAATGATAATACATCATCATCATCTTCTTCTGATGCATCATCGTCAAGAATATCGTCCACTGGTTCTACCTCATCTTCCAGAGTTTCTACAACTTCAGACAGCAGGAGTGATAAATACAAAAAAGTGCCTGCTTCTAAGAGCTCGGTCTTGCGGACACTACGAGATGAAGCTTTCAAGGAAATAAGAATCCACGATATTTTAGGTGTCCACCCCAACATTGTTTCCTTATACGATCATTTCGACAGTTGCCTAGTTTTAGAATATTGTTCAAGAGGGGATTTGTACGAGGCCATCCAAAATGGTAATGGTCCCGCGACTTCTCAAGATATAAAGGATGTATTCCATCAAATCCTTACCGCCTTGGAGTACTGCCACTCTCGCGGAGTTTACCATCGTGATCTAAAACCGGAAAACATTCTTATTGCTGAAGATTGGTCGATTAAGCTTTGTGACTGGGGTTTGGCAACAACAACACGTATCGTTACGAATAAGAATGAATTTGAAATTGGTTCTGAACGGTACATGGCTCCGGAATTATTCGACCGTAATATTGAAAGTTACGATGCTTCTAAAGTTGATATCTGGTCAGTAGGTATTATCCTCTTGACCTTAGTGTTCCATAAAAATCCATTTCAAGTTGCGAACACAACAGATAAGAGATTTCTACAGTTTGTCAGTAACAGAGAAGCTCTCTTTGATTTTTTCTCTAGCATGTCCTATGATATGTTCCTGATTCTTCGATATTGCCTTAATATCGATCCAAATAATAGAGATTTGGCAAATTTAAAGTATGAATTGGACAAAATGAAATACTTTACAATTGACGAGGAATACTGGGGCTCCGATGGAGATGAGGAAGATAAAGAAGATTATGAATTCGAATTCGAAGACGAAGATGAGTTGAACACTGATGGGGAAGTGTTTTTCAAACCACTGGGTGGAATACATCTTTCTCCTATTCGTGCTAGTATAATGGAGCAGATAGAGGGTGTCCATACAGATCCAAAGCAAGCGTTGGATCCAATATTGACTGACACGGACGTTTCAGCAGAGTTGAATTCAGATGCTCCATTAAGAGCAACAACAGAAACTGAATCCGGTATCCCTCAAGTCAGGTTACTGCCTCCAAGTTCGACAAATGCCCCTGAATTAACGCAAAAGTTAAAGGAACAGGGAACCCCAGAATATATCTCGCAGGTTTCTTCAATCGCTTCTTCTAATGCCGCAGCTTCGACTTTGAAGGAGAAGTCTACAGTTCCCAATTCACCCAATCTCATCAAGGCTACTTTGCCAGCAGCCACGGTTACATCCACGGTTACTACAACTGGAACTACTTCGATCGAAAGTATTTCCAATCAATTTATTAAAGTTGTGCCAAATAATGATATCGGAGCTGCTACCCCAACTACTTCCGAAGGTGAAGGCCATGCATCCATTTCCAAATCTTCTGCAAATAACCTGGATGAAGCTTCAGTTCCAACACACAATAGAAGGGCTGATGCATTGCTTTCTGACACAACGAAATTGAAACCTATTCCAATTGGTGGTGTTAGGGCCAAATTTAGAAACACTAGAAAGCCATTCGGAGTGGCATCTTATAATGCTCACGCTAATGCCGGTAGCCGTATAGTAGGTTCACTGGTTCCTCCAGGTAGTGCTGGATCATATTCACGTTTCAACAGAGAAGACTTTTTTACTCCTAAATCTGTTGCGAACTTGTACTTGGACAAGTACCATGGAACCAGACAAGGTGGTCAAGCTGAATGGAAGCGTGGTCCACGGCCTAATGACAATGGTAGTGGATCTACTTACCAGCCACGTACGAAGCATAATTGGAAGAAGAACAGGCCATACAATGGCCATGGCCACAATACAAACGGTCACGGTCACGGCCATGGCCATGGCCACGGTCACGGATATGGACATGGACATGGGCATGGGCACAACTACGGGAATAGTCACAATAGTAATCATGGTTTAAACAGTTTGAATTCTAGTACCAACAACTATGGTCATCCTTACTCCACCTCTGCAAAGAACAACAGGGCAAGACAATATTCCAAGCTGAACAGTACTTCTGGCAATGTGATTGGTGGAAACGGAGGATCATTACAATCACCAACATACCAATTTAAGAGGAAGTCCATTACTTCAAGTTACGGAGGTACCTCAGTCGCACTTTCGAATGTAACTGCGGGTCACAATCCACAAGCTGGAGTACATATTCATTCGAAAAGTCGGAAGAACAGTTTACCTATCGCCCATTCACCTTTAGGTCCAGGAAACCAAATAAGTAGCAACCCATCATCTTTGGCCACAAGCACTGGGAAATATGTACCACCATTCTTACGGTCGCCCAATTTTATCAAGTCGCCCAATATTGGTCCCTTGACAGAAGAAATTGACGATTTATCGCTCGATGATGAGGTTTTCCATCTTGAAGAAGATTTTGAAGAAGCTGCTACTCCCAATACAAATTCAGGTGTACACACGGGCACTGGCGCTGGACACGGTGCCAGTGGTCCAGTTCCTACTGCGGGCGAGGCCGGTTATCATATGTCATTCAACAACAATCAAAGACGCACGGCATTCAAGTCACCTTTATATGCTGCTATGTCGGTAGATTATAACAGCAGTGCCAACTCTAGCCAGAGAAGTGTGGCATCAACCGGGAAATCGAGCGTTATGCCTCTTCCCTCCAGTACAATGTCCATGGCAAATGGTGGTGCAAATATCACTTCTGTCAAGGTTAACAGGAGACATTCGAGTGGATTGGCCCATGTTAGTGGAGGTAATGGAATTTCGCAACATCATCAACACTATGAGCAGCCCTCCGGTCAGCCTATTTCAGCAGGCCCAGGTGCCGTCCATACTGTTGAGGGTATAGCAAGTGCGTCCTCATCCCATACTACAGGTAAATATATTCCTCCATTTAGAAGAGGATCTCACACGGGAGTAGGAACTTGCGCAACCACCACTGCTATCAATGGTGCTATGAGTACTGGGTACCAAAGCATCAATGCAAGCGCATCCAGTTTACCACTGGATACATTTGAAGCAACATCAAATCGATCGAGAGCCAACGGCAGACCTTTTGATCCATCACTGGTGCATTCGTCATTTATGGCTGGCAAATCTCAGCCATATACACAATCACATGGGAATATCCATCTCCATCAACCACAACATGTCTCACGTTCGCCGTTACATCACCAATCCCGTACACAGTCGCCACTGCATCTGAATGACCATCGTCAAGACATGGAAAAGTGCATGGTTGACCCCCAGGGAATCTTTGCTAATAAGTTTGAATGGGGGGTTGCTGGGAAGCGAGACTGGAGTGACTACGGTGACTGAGAGATACAGATGGCCAATTATTCCAGTAGCATTTTACGTATTTAACCTTTCTATAGCATAAAATTACGTTGCTTATCAAAGATAATGATGTCAATGATATATAGTCAAGTATTTAATCTGTACCAGTTTTCTCTCACTGTACGTTATTCATGTTTTGGTGATATGATAATATCATCTGTCGAGCTTCGTCTACTTCTGGTACATTCCTCATCAAACTTTTATTTTCGCTTTTTAAGAACGCCATGATTTCCTTGGCAGCTGGAATGCCAAACTCTCCGATCTTGCCAAATTTCTTCCTCAACTTGGTGTAGAACAACCCACACGCATTGCACAAGGTTCTACAGCCATCTGGTCCTCTTCTCCATTCGGGAGTGGAACTGGTTCCACAGTGAATACAGTTGGCTACAATGTGTTTCCTGGGCTTGCGACCCTTCTTCTTCTTTGCAATTTGTTTCAGCTTACGCATTTTTTGATTCTTTATCCTTGGAGATGTTTCAGGTGAAGGCTTGGGCGTTTGGGGAATAGATATGGAAGGCGAAGTTGTAGAAGTTGTGGTAAGTTGTGACTGCAAAATCGAGTCCTCAGAAGTAGATGAATCAGTGGGCAATGTTGGAGTAGTCGATACCAGTTCAAAGACATGTGTTGGTATATGAGTTGGGTTCCCATGTTGTGATGGTTTTGGAGATTGGCAAACAGTACCTTGACGTAAGGTTTCATCTTGTTTGAGTGCCTGTAATTGCCCTAAGATTCGACCAAACTTTAGTGTAGCATCGGTGATATTCTTGTACGCAGTGTCAGGAATTCTGAGAGCCAATTCATGCAATTTCTTTGATGTTGTGTAAACCAAACAATCGTCCAAGTCTCGTCCGATTAGAACGTCGCCATCAGTGTCGTTATCTGGCTCCGCATAGCTCAGGATCTCCCGTACATCGAGTTCGAACTGTCTCAATATGGCCGTGTAGATGTTCAAGGTAGAGGTAAAGTAAGTGAGAAAGTTGAACATGCGTTCTTCGCCAATGGAAGAGGAATCTTGCATTTCAACAGAGGATTCGGAATGTCGAGAAACACAACCGTTGCACTCCGATATTGGAAGTCGCAACAGAACCAAGAGCCTGCGAAAAGGTGGTAATCTGGTCTTGTTGTTTTCCATCGCGATGAAAGCAGTTGATTTACAAGTTTAGAGAACAGTATGTAACATTATGATAAGAAAGAATGGTCTCTTCGACAGCTTATTTATATGGTTAATTCTGTTATGCTCAGGTGTACCATACCATTAGGGGATCACATATATACTGGTTGCATGTACCAGAAACGCTGGAGATGTTTTTGAGAAATGAGGGTAAGAGGTTTGATCAGAAAAGCGCTATGCCAGGTCATCTGTTGGAGGGAAAGAATAGAATGAGCCTATATCTATGACTACCCTTTCCAGCGAAATTAGATCTTGCAGTTGCCAATTTAGTAGTAAGGATAATTAATTGAAAAATTTGTCTGCTAAATATTTGAATAATCCAGTGCACAATTTTGGGGTTTACTTCAGCGAATAACATACTGCATTTACTCAGTGTAAACCTACGCTGTCACCAAAATTAGAATCCAATTACCAATAAATGGCTTTTCTGCTTAAATATCTTATCAGATGTTACTTTTCTATAGCATCATGCATGGTATAATTCACGCACTAACAAAAGGCAAAGGTTCCAGAGAGTTGTAGGTGACTGGAAGCTCAGCTCACATTAGGTTCCAGTACTTAAATTATCTGCGTCTATTGTGCGGGTAACCCCTTACCCCTTGCATAACAATCACCCTTAGAACAAGGCCTTCCCAGGCACAGGACTTTTACTATTGTCTAGCACAAATCGATAAAGTTCTTTGCTGGCGATAATAAGGTTTCGGATTTGCATTGAATTATCTTGTCAGTGTGTCAGTTGGACAAAGTGGATACGAGAAAGTTCGGGGGAGGAAAAGAGATTCTAAGTTCAAAGTGAGGTGACATATGCTGATGGTGCTTATTTGATGAATGATAACGATTGAGATTGAGCTAAGACCCAAGAGTAGTGTTGCATATCTCGTCACAATAATGCCATTTTCAAGCTGATGGGTACCTCTGTAACTTGGAGAGGATGAAAGTTTGACCAACTAATTGATCTGTAAGTGTGGGATCCTTTTAACTAAACATCTGTACAAAGTGGATGTGTAGGGGTCGTGCACGTACGCGTTTCAGGTATAGAACCATCACTACTTATGAAACTCAGCCAAAACACCACCATTACACCACTCTTTCTAAGTGTGGGTGCCCCGAATGCCCAACTGGTAGGGAAAACAGGGAGCTGGAGCCATTGGATGCAGAACAGGGGATTCCAGTTGAGTGGCAGTAGTAGGAAATAGAGCAAAATAACAGGTAGAGTTTCCCACCCCACCGAATTGTATATATATTACATGGGATTCTCGTTCACCCATTTGTAAACTTCAAGCACCAAGTTTTACCTGTTACTTGGGAAAAATAAAAACCCATATCTAAACCGAAATTCAGAATCTAGACCCTGTCCGTTCTGCACTCCTTATCACGAACACAGGCATCAAATCGAGCTGCGCTATACAAAAGAGCAAGTACTTTCGGCTAATTTGTGCTCTGCATGATTAGTTTGTTCTCGATCGATATTTGAGCCACCAAAAGACTGGGCCATAGCCCCCAGTGGAGATCAAAAAAACCAAACTCTTTTCGTGAAGCGACCAAGCCTACTGGTACTAGTACAGTTTACCGATCTAGACTGCAGATCTACCTCCCCTCCACCCTTACTTTTGGGCAGTCCAGTCGCCTCTTTCCCTTAGATTGAGGCTGTCTTCGACATAAAAACACTAGGTGCAGTTCCCGATCGACCTCAAAAACACAGCGTCCAATTGTCTATTTACGACAGTGGGATCGTCTAAGCAGGTGAAAAAGTACGCAAAACACTTATTTCAACAAACATAAACAAGAAAGAAAAGCAAGTGTACAAGAAAGGAATTATTCACTACATTGGCCCCTAGATTATTGTACGGTATAAGGTAGGCTTAAGTTCTGCGAAAAAAGGCGATTTACTTTGAGGCAATACGAACATTTATCCTCAGCAATTCCTTTTGCTTTTTTGAGGAACTTCGCTTCTATGGACACTTTTGACACTATTCACATTCATTATTTCACCCTACTTCGGTTCCACGGCATACAGTATACACACTAGTCTACACTATCCACATATCTACATAGGGTACAGTGCGATTCATCGAACGTAGGTGGTGAAACAAACATTTAAAACATCGTCTGGATACATTCATCCATTCGTTCATTCCCTCACTTTCACGCACTCACTGATTTATTCATCGAACCAGCTTGTTGGTCCCCACAACTTGACTACAAAGTACACAAGTACCTTACCCATCACATCTTTACGAGTCCCATCGTATTGCAGCCTTCCTGGTTACATTAACTCTATTCCTGTACCTACACAATAACAGTCGTCTCTTTTGCAGTCGTCTTAGTCTGTTAGAGCCTGGACCCTGTTTCGCGTTTTCGTGTCCCTGAAACACAACTTCGAATCCCAAACAGCTTGGTGATTCTAAAATCTGGTTTGATACTAATTGTGAAACAAACGCTGGAATCATTACTGCTGGTGCCATATTAGCCTTCCTCCCATAGTTTACGTATACTAGAGACTCTGCAACGTCGGCTTGAACTTGGAGGTACACACTCAGAAGCTCCAGATCTATTGGGTGAATCAACTTGGTACTCAAACTGCGAATTCATCAGTCTCAGGTGCCAAACTTTAGCCAATCAAATCATCCAACTAGTTAATCTACAATATTTATTCCTCGTCAATACCACTATAATCCCACCATCAATAGCTACCTTCCAAATGTCTCCTGCTCAGGGCGAAGGGAGCCTTTCGAGCAACATTCCTAACACCACAACCACTTCCTCCTCACTAACTAACTTTGAAAGACCAATTGCTTCTCAAAGAAGTGATACCTCAGACATCCTGGAATCCCTCCGACTAATTGAGGACCTCAAGTTCTTCCTTGCTACAGCCCCGGCGAACTGGCATGAAAATCAGGTCATTAGACGTTACTATTTGAACCACGACGAGGGCTTCGTCTCCTGCGTTTTTTGGAATAACTTATACTTCATCACTGGAACTGACATTGTGCGGTGCATCGTATACAAGTTCGAACATTTTGGAAGAAAGATCATCGATAGGAAAAAGTTTGAAGAAGGAGTGTTCTCCGACTTGCGTAATTTGAAGATTGGCACCGATGCCATTCTAGAGGCTCCTAGGTCAGAATTCCTTGAGTTTCTCTTTAAGAACTCATGTCTCAGAACTCAGAAGAAACAAAAAGTTTTCTTTTGGTTCAATGTCCCTCATGATAAGCTCACTGCCGATGCCTTGGATAGAGACTTGAAAAAGGAGAAAATGGGCCAAAAAGCGACAACAGTCGCCGTTAGCGAACCAGCATTGCTGTTTTCCTATGACGAAGATAAGCCTTTCTTGTACCAGTTGGAAGAACACTTGAAGGCTCAAAGTGCAAAATACAAGAAGGACTCCACTCCTTCTACATCGACGTCAGCTTTCCATCCTGATCTATCCAGTTTGTCGATCCCATCGACGCATCAACCTCAAATAACGGCTGACCCACATGATAGAACAGTAGAAACAAACAATACCCAAACTTTACCCAAGACCTATCAGACAAATAATATACCGAAGAGGTCTGCAATGAATAACTCTGAGAATTATGAATTCTTGAATCAGGAAACACCTGGCCAATTCAAACAGTCGGATGAAGATGAGGATGACTTTCCACTAGACTACTTTCAAAACCCTGCAAACAATGAAGACTACATTCAATTTGACCCGAACTTTCAATACTCAATATTGCCATCAGGTATTCCTGATGATAAGGCAATTGATTTTGTCGTTGATCCATCAGTACTATTCAATGGCTCTACAACTCCAACTACAAAATTAGTCTTCAACGAAGAGTACTTGATAGAGCAAACCGTACCTATGAAAATACCCATGGCTCCTGCTATTGAATCTGGAGGTCCCATGTATATACAAGCCCCTCCTACTGCTAGTGTAGTTGGTCCACAATTGGCGTACCATCCACCACCTTCTGCGATGAATTATTCATTCTACCTCCCATACGCCTCTGAATATGAACAGTACCCAATGTCTGCGAAATACCAAACTGCGTTCCCTAAATATAATTCCCAGCAACAACTGCAACAGCAGCACCAGTACCAGCAGTCCAATTATCCTTCGCTTGTCAAGGGTGAGAACGAACTGTCACTGAAGGGACACCAAAAGAAGTTTCTCTCTCAAGATTTTGGCAATCAACGTGGAGAGCAAGGACAGTACCAACACGGCCACGAACATGAGGTGTGGCCCATGGCAGTTCCTATGACTCCAGTATTCGCTGGTGGTCCTGGCAATGCTGTGTATCCAGCTCACGCAATGGATCCATATTTATCAGTACCCATTAGTCAGCCATATGTAATCTACGATGGAGACTATCACAACTCTTACATGGTTTCTTCGCCAATAACAAAATACATTCCTCAGCTGTCGACCGCAGGATACCCCTCCCGGTCTGGACAATCAGGAATGCACGGCCAGCTGCAGGGTCCCTCCACCGGACAGACGAAGAATAGAATTTCGTCGTCGTCGCAGCCAGGTTCGCTGTTGCCAAGTGTTTCTGGAAACCAGACAAAGAAATCAAGAACCGTCGGGTCTGGAATGATGAACGAACGAGAAGGAGGAATATCCAAGAAATCACAGGGAGCATCTACAATAGGTAATATGGAGAAGAAAATGACTGTTCTCGAGGAAGTTGTGCTATCGAAAATAGCCAAGAACGGTATTCTGGGTGGCGTGAGTGGTACAGTAAATGAAAATAATGATTTGATGATTGCAACGCCTGATTCTTCTGCCTCAGATTCGAAACTTAAATAGAAGGACATTAATATTCGTGGGTGTTGTATAATGGGTTCATTCATTTTGCTATTTTTTCAATGGACGTTTTCTACGTAAGAACTAATACGAACCTATGGAATAAAAGACTAAAGGATAATTCTATCTATACCATCAAAAGTTTCCAGCTCTTTCTAAACCCCCGGGTTTATTACTTTCTTGAGTACAAGCAGAATTCATTTCACTGATTATGTTATTCTGATACAAATATCTGCCCTACAAAAAAAAGCAAAAATACCCTTGAATACTGAACATTTATTATTCTTACAGAACTGATCCAATCAACTCCAAAATTGAATATGTATAATGTTAACCACATAAAATATACCAGGATGTACTTCCCTGAATTATACTGTAATGAAATACCAACCTTCATTTCATAAAAGGATATCAGATACGACATAAATTAAAGGCTCCAGAAATCTCAGTTGTTTTGGAAAGAAACCCAATCCATCGTATCACTGCAATCTTGTGAATATAGTATTATTATAAGCTTCAAGAACTGTAATATTCCACCAACTTTCTCTCAGTAAATGTGAACTGAGGAAGAATAGAGTTAACGGCACTAAGAGCACTCTTCTCCCCCATATCATTCAATGCAACTGCCAATCGTATTAATGTTGCGTAAAATACAATGGTAATTCGTCTGACATCGACCATGCTGTGACCGAGATACTGTCTCAAGACCTTGTCAACCAGAACAATCATGCTGCCGGTGACCTTATCCTTAAAAGGGTCAGAAGTGACAACCTTCAATAAAGTGTCAAGAATGAAAACTGTAGTAAAGTCACCGTGGTAGTTCCTGTTAGACACCGACGAAAATAAGCAATCGAATAAGTCTGCATCATTGTATCCGTTGTGGAGCAACTCGTCAAAGGTTTCATTCAAACCTACAGCGAGCTCGCAATATGCCGATTTGCATCTTCCCGATATATCTAACATTGCTCTCCACAATTGATCAAGGTCAATGGCATATCTGTAAATTAATAGCAGTTTGATGATAATCAAGCCACTCTGTATCTTCGCAATAGGAAGTTCCTCGGGACACTCCAAAAACTTGAACAAGCTTCTTGCAAGTTGTGACTTCCCACTAGACTTGAAATAGGTGTTGAAATCGGAAGATATGCTTGCATCTTGGATGTAATTAAGCAAAATCAATAATTGCTTTCCATTGATACTCTTGGCATTCAATGTATCACACAACCCTTTGAATCTTTCCACACTCAAGTCATTCTTCTCGATTTCATCCACGGTATAACTATTGAAGGTCAATTTTGCCATTTGAAGATTGTACCACCTGAGATCTGTGAAGCTGTGTTGCTTTGATTTTGGAAGTGTTCCCTCCATTTCTGAATCCTCAAAAATTGGAATGGGTTTATTCTTGCTTGATAACTTACTAAGAGGGTCTATCCTCTCGATAAAGCTTTCAAGTGAAGTTGCTTTTTCAGGTGACAGACTTTTGGATTTTGGTGCCTTAATAGGAGAAATGTGTACTTTCGTGAAATCTTCCACCAAATCGGGGTCATTCTCTAAGTCACCAATACTGCTAGTTGATGAAGCATTTAACCCTGGAGTCAATTCATTTGGATTGGTTATATTCATATCGTCTCTTGTTTTATTTTTCATTTCATCATCATTTTGCTCATTCGCACCCATTTGTTCAGCAACCATTGCCTGTAACCTTACCTCCATGGGCTGATCTTGCATTTCCGACCGTAGCAATGACAGCTGTTCCCTTGACACATTCCTGCTCACTTCAAGTTCCTTAGTCAAATCATTTAAGCTGTCCATAGTGTGGATACTTGAATTGTTTTCAACTTCCATTTTCTCAATATCAGGCGTAGGTTCCAATATCGCAGGTTCTTTCAATTCTAGTTTAATATTACTTGGAACCAAAACTTTGGTCAATTCACTCACCTTCACGGGAGACAAATCTGATATCAATGTTGGTACATTCACTCTGGTAATGTCCTCCATTAAGCCATTCACATCTCTAGAACTGCTTGGGCATTTTCCAAGAATCTCTTCTATCTTTGATCTTTCCAATAAAGACGCCTTTTGCAATTCATCCCTAAGTAACTTCTGGTTTATCGTTTTAAGAAGTAAAATAAGATTTGAATATAATGGGTAAAGCTCTGTATCAGAAATAAAACCCTGAAACTTTATCAACACTGATGATAATCCACGGAACTGCTCGTCTGTAACAGGAAATCTTTCTAGCAAGTATGTCAACAAATTAATAAGGGATTCTGTTATAATTGACTTAAATGCAATTATATGAACAACCAAATCGCCATCTTCCATATCAATGTAACTTATAAGCATGCTAAACAAGCCTTGAATACCAGCAAAGAGATCCTCGATTTCCAAACCTCTACTTATAGCTTCAACGTGCATAGCTTCAATGGGATAAAGCAAAAGACAGCATAATCTCAAGTAATCTTTAGGAATAAAAAAATGAGCACATCTCTCTAACACAATATCTGAATCACAGAACAACGGTTTTAAAAGTTCACAATTCCTATATGAAATGACAGAAAGCAAAGCATTTAACTCATGAGATAAATCTTCGTTTCCCTTTATAGCAAACTTCAAAAGACTCACACCTTCTTTAATCAATTCTTCATCATTGGAAGCAAGAAACTTCAAGATAGGATCAGCTTCCTTTTCAAACAGTATTTCGTTTGACTTACTATGTTCTTCGAAAATTTCAGGTTTACTTAGCTCCAGATCTGGAACAACTGAAGGAAGAGAAGGTAAAGTTTGCTCCATTTGTACTTCATTTATTGGTGCATGGGATGACAGAAGAGTTATAGGACTTGTCACCTGGGGTACTCTTCTTGGAGGACCTAATTTTGTTGACACAAGTTTCTGTGATTCAAATCTACTCGAGGTATTGGACATTGGGATTGAAAGCGATCTTGTTGGAACCTTCGAGGCTGATACATTCATTGGCGATGCACTTCTTGCTTCCTTTCTTCTTGCAGCAATCATTTCTCTCATTGATTTTTGAGACCCTCGAGTGATATGATTACTGATAGAAGGGAGTTCACTAGCAGCTTTATTCCGGGATCTGCCAATTGCTTTGACAATATTGGAATCTAAAGTGGATAATAGATAATCAGCCTGATTTGGGAAGTATTTGCAGTACGTCCAAAAAGATTCCTTTCCTGAGTTCCTTACCAGAGGACTGGGATCCTTGAGCAATTTGGTTATAATTTTAACGACTGTTCCGACGTCTGTCTGTCCGTGATGATTGAGAAAACCTGGATGATTATGGAATCGAGTTAAAAATATCTGTAGCCATAAACCAGAATACGAACGAGGATGGACATTTTTATCAAGGGAACCTGTCTGGATCTTTGCCAATAGTTTATGATTAAACGAGCTGTTCATCAATATTGAACACATCGTGTAATTGGCATTTGTCGAAGTAATATTCTTTGTTGCGGCACATAGCTTAAGTAAAGTTGGGATAAAAAAATCGAATAATGTATCGAAATCTAATTTTAATATAATAGCCAATTCCTTAACCAAGTAGCAACTGTGGTTGCTGAGAGTCGTTCTAAGAGAACGTATTCCCTTGCAAATTCCCTCTGCTTCGTTGGCCATGACCTGAACTAAATCATCCATGTATGACACTGCATTTCCTCTTATAACAGAACGCCATTTAGTAATAGCCTTCTCGCGTAATTGCCAATTCTGTTCACTTTCCTTCCCTTCGAAGCAAGACGATACTTCCTGCAGTATACGATACAATTCGCTAGACAGTGAGATATCGAACGGTTCAATTGAAGAACTTATAGTGTACGTCTGCTCTGGAACAAAAGACTTCAACTCATCGGAGACAAAATGCTCGATGCCGGTTACATCTGGAGAATTGGATCTATTGGACATGGAAGATGATACTGCGTGATGTCGTGAGTTTGTCATTGTAGTTGACTCTGGACGTGATTTGAAGGAATCGACAGATTTGACCGAGGAATATGATTGAGGTTTGAGTGAGCTGACCCTACCTGTAGAGTTCACTTTTGATCTCAAAGACGAAGATCTTGCAGAATTAAAGCCAGACTCAGAGGGTTTATGTACCAGAGATTCTGATGTCAGAAGTGTATGATCTCTTTCTGATCTGTAATTTGGAATGCACTTCACAAATAATCTATCTCTGTAGTATGTGGGCACCAGCTTTGTTTCAAGTGCGTGGGTGAAATCATCAACACGAGTGGGTTCTATCAGGAAACACTTGAGAAGGAGATCTGAAACGGGGTCCTCGTACGTCTGTTGGTCATTTCTGAGCATATCTATGAGATGAGAGAAGTAGTGATGCAATGGAAATTTAGTGCTTAGTGACACCACCAAAAAGTTCAATGCGCGAACCAATGCTATACCTTCAGTAGAAGAAGTAAAACCTCCAACCACACGGTCAAAAGCAGTCGATAGCGTGTCCTCCACCGTCCGCGGGGTTGATAACCAATACGTCTCTAGTATTTTGCATGCTGCCCTTCTTGTGCTTTCCTTGGACAGATATAAACGCAGAAATATCACCGGCAATATAGTGGCACTTTTGTCCAGTAAAACGCGACCACTTTCGTCTTGCATTCCTACTCTTCGGACCAAATGACAGAGGGTGTTGAAGCTACTGCTTCGTATTTCTGGGTCCGAATCCTGAGTGCCATGGAGAAGGGCGTCGAAGTAGCCGTCCACTTCGCCCATGTTGATGTAGGCCTTTTTGACCACTGTCTTAAAGGCGGTGATGCCGCTTAGTTTATCGTACTTGGATCTTCTTTCCAGTGTTAGTAGAAAAAGTAGTTCTTGCGCAGACACGCTGCCGGTGGCGGCTGTATGCGTATACTCCATCTGCACTGGATCAAAGGGTATATATGGATCCTGGATTCACTAGCTGGAGTATACAAATATATGTATATATATAGATAAGTAGTTATAGATAGGTAGATAGGCAGATATGTATGTATTTATATAATAGAATTAGTAAATGTTTATTATTTTTGTTTGGGTGGATCACGTATCGGGTTTGGTAGCGCCGTTTGGGGATGAAGTGAATGCCCCCCCATGATTCAAGGAACGAATACATCTATAGTAGTGGAGGTGGTTTTATCATAAGCTGAAATAGAGTAGAATAGCATATGTGTAAAGATTGCTCTGTACATTGTGATAACTGGTAAAATTGAAAAAGGCCTTTTACTTCTCTTATCTTTTTACCCTCAAAAGTCATTCCTAAGTAATCATAAATATTGAGGTTTATAACGTACTCTACTTTATCATTTATTCTATTTCTGTCTATATAAGACAACTATGCCATTTATGCCATTTTTCTCTTCCTTATGAAACCTTGGCTAAAGTGGCCACGAACCAGAGCGCAACGCAAACTCCAACAGTAATGAAAGAAATCATCAGCATTGTGCTGGCCTTCAAGTTAACCAAATTCTCCTGTTCTTCGTCATCCCGTGAGCCAAACTTGAGTACCAGAGACATATTGGAAGATGTAGAATGATTGCTGCTACGATCATCGTAGATCGAAGAAGAAATTCTAACTCCTTCCTTGTTATGGTTGGCAGCGTAGAGTAAATTGTCGTCCTTAACATCCACTTTGACATTATGCACATTACCAAAGAAATCGGTGAGAAGTACTGACTTGGGATCTCTGTGAAAAAGGTCAGTTCTGATGCCTGGATTAGAGTGGACATTTTCAAAGGTGTACTCGTCAAAAAGCTTGTCTAAGGTGAGATTGGAGTTCTTATCTATTTTCTCAAGGAAATCCAATGTATAATACGTGAAACGATCAATGACCGCCACTCCAATTTCCAAGTCTGAATGGTGTGAGTACGATGACTCGTCCAATCTGGAAGACCCGACGGCCAAGATATTGGGAGAGTAGAACCTCTCGTACATGGTATTTGCTTGACAAGTATCTATCATGAAGAAGATCTCATTATACCGTTTCTTCTCGTGCATCTGCTCAAAAGCATCTGCAATATCATAGGAACCGATTTCCTCGGCATCCTGGAACTTTAAGAACTCATTCCCTCCGTGTCCCGTCAAATAGATGAAAATGTTGGAATTCTCGTCTGTAAGTAATCTCTTGGAACGTGGTTGGTCATCGTCCCAACGGTCTGTCAAAACCCTGATAAAGTTCTCTACCGTTACCTCGTACCCTCTGTAGTCTACTTCGATCAGTTCACCATATAAATCAATGGCCTGGTTCATGTTGTTGAAGACGGTACCAGGAAATGCATTTCTAGGATTGCATGCTATATCATCTGCCAACATCAAGATGATCTGGGAGTCGGGAATACCCAAACGCTTCACCGTACGGTACAAACTCAACACATTGGCCATATGTCTGTAGTTGAACCAAAACCGAGAAGTGGAAACAAGAACTGCCCAGTTGTTAGTATGGTTGGATTTGGAAATACTTTCAGCAAATTCGTCTAGTTTGTCGCCTTCAGTTGTAGCCCACACTAGGGCTATAAGCACAAACAGTGCTAAGGTATGTATGAGCCTCATAATGTGCTCCTTCACCAGTAGTGATTAGAAGACTAGGTGGACAAGAATATAATGAAAATAAACACCTGCTTATGTATATGTATTTCTAGGCTTCAAATACTTAGTTGGTGTGTTTTCTGGCAGGTGTGGTTACGTAATCCAGTCTAGATATTTATACCAAACAATTCTGGTATGAATATCAAAATGTATAGATCTAATGTCTGGTACAAATATCGAAAGGTGTATATGTTCTATAGATCTAATTACACTTTACTTCTACTTGGTATTTTCCTGGTCTCGTTGATTGTTATGCACTGCTTAGGGCCCAACTCTATAAGATGCACTATCTGGTTAGGACTTTTTGGCATTTAAGTCGGTACCAAAAATATTCTTTAGAAACACATAGATATATTTGGAGGCCATGGAATATTGAAATGCAAAGATGATGTTGCTCGCAACAAGCATGCTCTTCTGCAGAACATTTTGTTGGAATTTGATCCTCAATTCGTCAGGATCATGATCAGGGTACATTTTCTTCAACTTACCAATTAGCTTTTCCACTATGAATTTTCTCTGTCTCAAACTTGACTTTATGGAGTGCAATTTGCCCCAGTCGCGAGGTAGTTCGCTATGGTATGACCTGGCTAATTCAACTGCTTCTATTAAGTTTACTTTGGTGCCTAGCAGTTCAACGATAACGGTATTACGCTCTCTGTAGAGACCATTGTATTTAATGGGGTTGATACTTCGAACAGTTACAGCAAAATGGCCCATATTGTGCTTTGCTTGGATTAAAGTGAACAAATCGTCTTGGATTCTAAGAGCCCACGAATCATCGTCAAGCCAAACCCAATTACCCGGCTGGGCCTTTGTGTACTCCGCAGTAGCTCTCTTGTCTTTGGTGGTAATTTTCTTACCCACAAAAGAACCAATGGATCCTACCTCTTTGATTGAGAGTGTATCCATATCTTTGGTTAATTGTAATAATTGGTATGCTGCCATATCATCAACAACCTTAACAGTTCCTGACTTTTGGTCCTCATCTTGATTCTGTTCCTTCTTCGATTCGCTTTCCTCAAATAGATCGGTGAACGTTTTGCCTTCAGTATTCGATACTTTTAAATCGGTAAGCAATGTGATGGCTGATGTCATATTGTTCTCTAAGTCACAAACATCAGCAATGTAGCACACTTTTTTATCGGCATGCTTCCGCAACCCTCTACCTACCATTTGCTGGAGTAAAACACGAGATTTGGTGGGTCTGGCCAAAATTATACTGTCAATTTGAGGCACATCAAACCCTTCTGTAAGGACTCCGACATTGCAAAGGACATCGATCTTGCCCTCCAGAAAGTCTTTGATTATGTCTTGACGTTCATTTTTCGAAGTGTCTCCAGTGACATACTGTGCATTTATCCCTGAACGTTGTAGTACCGCACACACAGCTTTACAGTGGGCCACCCCAACGCAGAAGACAATAGTACACTTGAAGTTGTACTTCTTCTTCAAACGCAAATACGAATCCACCACGAGTGTGTTATTCCTAGAATTATTGACCGCATCCTCGAGCAACTTTACACTGTAATCGCCGCTGTACAGTTTGACATCGTTAAGGGAGTACAGGCCTTTAATACTAAGAAATAGCATATCTGTCAACTGGTCATCCTTGATCATCTCGAACAACGATCGGCGATACACCACCTCGTCGAAGATAATGTTTAGGTCTTTGTTGTCGTGTCTCTCGTAGGTGGCCGTAAACCCAATGACATTTATTTCCAGGTCCGGTGTATCTGCTCCAAAGTACTGGAGAATCTTGAGCCATGATTTTGCTGCGGAATGATGACACTCGTCCAAGATGATGGTCTTGAATTCGAGCGGGTTGTACAACAGCAAACGCGTTTTATAGGTTAACGTGGCCACTGAAGCTACTATAACATCACCTTTAGCGTCATAGCAACGTTCGGCCATATCGATGGCCACATGGATATCGGGATTAGCTCGTTTGATGGTGCTTGCTGCTTGGAACACTAGCTCTGATCTGTGGGCTAAAACGAGGGTCTTGTTACCTCTTTTGGGGGCTTCGTCCGAACTGTAAGGCTCAAGCAACGGGATCAAGTGGGAAAATACAACCGTTTTGCCGCCTCCAGTAGCTAAGACCACCGCCGTTCTTCGTATTCCCTTCTTGATGGCATTCAAGACATTTTCTATGGCAATTTTCTGGTAGTCAAAAAGCGTGAAGGGAGAAGCCTTAGCGCTAGTCAATGCCAACTTGCTGACTATAGACAGGGTCACACCAGGCATTGCGAAGTAGTCAAGGAATAACCTAAAGATCAGACCCCAGAAATGGTTCTGTATGTATGAATGTATGTATGTAAATATGTACGTCTTTATCTGTGCTGTTTGTTTGAGTATACTTAAGTAAGCAAAAAAATAAATAGGGACAAAAAAGGATACCTACCAAAAAAGGATAAGTAGGTATGCAGTATTGGTGTCAATTAGTATTCTCAATTAGTAGCTATATATCCTAACTAATACGGTAACACCGTAGGATACGTAAATATGTGACGCATGTTGGGTTTCCTATTACTTTTTTATGCCGTAAGATTATACGAGAAGAGAAATGGGAAAAAGAACTAATCAACTTCTATTGGTGCTAATTGAAAAGTTTAACTATTTCATTACACTTACTTTTTTTAGGTCTACCATAAACCAGAATTAAGCGGATTAATCTACTCTCTACGTTTAAGCCTCTTACTGCATAGGATCGCTCTTCTCTGCACTATAATATCTATATATTCGTCCTCCAGAGATAACAAGCTAGATCAGTAAGATAAGTTTGCTAATACATTTCGCATAACATAACATATCGGCATTGTAAGAGTATTCCGAACCTGACACTTTTTACCTAAGTTGTATTCCTTAATCGTGCATAATCATGGTCTTCATAGATCGTACATGTATATCTATATCGCTATTTAAGACTCTTTTCGGTTTACAATTGTCACAACTTGTTTAATAGCCGATTAACCTATTAGGTCCCGTTCATTTGACTACTGCTATCACTATATTATCACTATAGCTCCTACGACTGGAAGAAATCCACTCTTGTTCTCTTGTCCACCAGCTTGAAATAAAGCTCGCCTTCACTGGCTTCCAAAGAACCGGTCTCCGGTGCATCAATGCTGATCACAGCATACGACCCACTATTATGCACAGCATCATTCAGAGTCTTGATATACGAACCAGGATTAACCGCAACAACACCATCAACAATACGAGCAAAGTACTTGAGCTCACTGGGGATCACCATGATATCAGGAGCAATTTCACCTACTTCAGTTAACGGCAAATAGGGTACTTCCAAGCATGCTCCGCCTGGTTGAGTTTCCGCCAAATCTGTGGCCATGGCACCATCGGCTAATGCGGCGTATTCCTGTGCTTCTGTCTGTGAAATTCTGGCGTTGTTGGTTGCACCGGGAAATAAAGGGTAGAATCGTCTCTGTTGGAGAATATGCTTTGTAACTCTCAGAAACCGGTCGTTGCTAACATTTTCGCCGGGATTAAAAACTTCCTTGATATCTTTGTAAATATCAAGGTTAGAATTGGCAATAAGAACGTCATTGAGGGAGAAACTGCTGGGGTTTGGATGCACATGGACATTTTTAGGTAAACCCAACGCCTTACGATCAAACACATCTTGTGGATATGAACAATGAGTAGCAATGGCATCTCTTATTGAAGGAATTAAAACCACCAGGATTCGAGGATTAAGCTTCTTAAATATTGGGGAAACATACTTCTTGAAGACTTCATCCAAGTTTCTGGGAGGCTGTTTATCATCTCCTAATGGGATTGAACCTGATCTAATGCATTCATTGTTCAAGTCAACAAATGGTCCGTGACAAAGCACTAAATGGGGCATGATTTCTTCGCTCAACTTGGTGATAAAAGATTCAAACTTTGAATAATCAAGCGTATGGCTATTGCTATAAGGTCCGGAGACGACAACTATCTTTAGTCCTGTCTCCTTGTATAACTCATTATATTCGTTTATTTCATCCTTCGAAATTTCCCCTGAAGCTAAGTTTGGTATCGGTAAAACTTCGGATACAACAAAAGTAGAGCCTGATGGGTTCTTTCCCTTAAGGACAACAATCTGGCCTGGGAAGAAGGAATAGCCTGAAACATGAGTTAGATCTAATGGTATACGCTGCCCTATACCTGTGAAACGCGATGTTTCTAAATATAATGACGATTTATTTAATGCATGACTCAAGGTATACGCTGGAGAATCAGGCACAATGCGTCCACAAGTGTAAACTTCAAACTGCGATGGCAAGCAAGGGTTGCTTATTTGGATGGTTTCACCTTCACTACCCTTAGTAGCGTCTTGAAATAATTGTGTAACTGTATCAATCTGTTCATCTAATACGTCTGCACTTTCAAGAAGTTTCATTTGCATAGTACGGAACTTGTATTTTGCTGCGTCGTAGTTAGCCACTATCAGGAAGGGCTTGATGGCAGTAGATGCTTCTTGTTCCAATTGGATGTAACCTTTAGAAACATTGAGTTCATCGTTCAATGTTTCAAGAAGTGTGTGAGATTCAATGTCTGGCTTCAGTGGAGAAGAGTAATCTGGTACTGACGAAAGAAGGGGGCCTCCTGGAGACGATGCGGTGTCAGTTTTACGTCTTTTGATCGCAGGAGTGGTGACTAAAGGGCTGGACGCGTGGGCACGCGAACCTCTGGTGTCTTTGATCTTTCTGGTAGGCGTGGAATATTTGGCGATTTTGGCGTTCTTGGTTGACAAGGATGTTTGCATGAACTGGGCTAATTGGTTTAAGTTAGCCGTGGTCAATTCCAAGTCATCTAACGCTTCGGTGACATTGTATGCTTCCCATTGTACAAACACGTCTTCAACAGAGCAGTTGAAGTTAGACTGCAATTCTTCGATTTTAGCATAAACTTCATCGGTTAATGCAGCTGACGCACCGAAATGCGTAGCCACCTGTTTGCGGAACTCGCTATCAACGGTCATAATGGTGTATATTGTCTGATGATGAACCACGGTATGTTTTTATTCAAGTAAGAGGAATAAAGTCGCGTCGCGATGATGATTTCGCATTTTTCAACAGACTGGAGGATACAGAGTACTGGTTCTTTAACAGTCCATATATAAATTGAAGTCGATGTTATATTGTAGAAATCATTGATAATTGCAATATAGTGGTATAGTGCTGTATTAATATGGGTTAGTACCGTGGGAGGGCAGAAGAGGAACTGTGGGAATTAGAAAACCTAGCTGTAATTACCATAATAACAATCAGCACAGTGGGATACGTGTAGTAGAAATAATCAGTCTACCTTGTACTAGAACATATACTTCTCTAGTAAATATATATTAAGGAGAAGATAGTTGGATATTTCAATCCATGTGACCACAGTTGGTTAGAGATCACAAATGGCCACAATCGTTTAGTTTACAGGATAAGTACGGATAATATTTGAATTCATTCGTATAGAACGCATGGGCTATACGTGGATAAAAGTACAGTTCATGATGCAATGGCTGGCTATACAATCTGCCAAAACAGAAATGCGGTGTTGATCGTAGCAGATCAGGGATTATAGTATATTTCTTCTGTGATAGTTGGATGTGTTTAGGCAGTGGCTTCGGATTCGGTCTTAGCTTCGGACTCGGTCTTATTTTCGGTTTTACCTTCAACCTTAGCTTCGGCCTTAGGTTCAGATGATTCAGCAGACTCAGTCTTAGCTTCAGAGGACTCAGCAAACTCGGTCTTAGCTTCAGAGGTTTCCTCCTTGGCCTCCTTGTCTTCCTTGATGGCCTGTTCACCCTTATGCTTGGGGTTTTTCTTGAACTTCTTGTGGCCCTTGTTGTTGTTGAAAGAATTTCTTCTCTTGGTGACCTCGTTGACACCAAAACGCTTTCTGCTCTCTCTCATTTCCTGGAATGTCAAGAGCGACATCTTCTTCAACAACGAACTCTTATCAAACGATTCGGCACTGGCATCAACAACTCCCTCGGGGTATGAGACATCCAAGTTCAAGAAGAACTCAGCATCTTCAAGAGTCTTGAATTCAACATCCGCAACACCAAAGAACTCATGCGAAACACGGCCTCTCATTCTACGTATGGAACAGACGGTCTTCTCCTGAGGTAATTGGGGAGCGATCTTCGAGGCAAAGAAATCTTCGACTTGTTCTTGGGTCAAATCCTTGGGCAACCCTTCAATGTGGACAGAGTTCTTCTTCTTGCGGCTCTTCAACTCATCCAAATCGGGCAAAGGGTCCTTTCTCTTGATCATCTCTTCGTTGGCAGACAAAACCAACTTGTCGGAGGCCTTCAAGGCGTCGATGACCTTGGACTCGGGACGGTATTGCTTCATTCTGCTGAAGGTTAAGATGGTCTTCAAGTCCACCCATCCCTCGTTAGCTTGATACACATTCCATAAGAATTTGTCAGTTTGCAAGTTGGAGTCTGAGAAGTAGAACTCCACTTGTTTTCTGACTTTTTCCTCAAAATCTTCCCCTTGGTAGACGAAATCAGTCATTTTGAAGTCTTTACTCTATACGAGTCAATAGAAGGGGTGCCTTAAACAGTGTGTTTGAAGCCTAGTAGATCTGCTTTACCTATAGTGTATAGTTGAAAATTTTACGGAAGATCGTTTATGGTAGCGCTGGGAACTCTGGGATGAGGTTATCACGTGAATAGTTTTAGGGCTAGGTCAACCCCAAGTAATAGCTATTTTGCAATTACAGAAGATAAGCTGGAGTTGATTGATTAAATAATCAAAATACATGAAACAAAAAAATAAAAATAGTAAGCCATAATCAGAGGTCTCTCTGTGAACCCTACAACAGCTCTTATTCTCCCTAATATATCATATTTTCCTGATTGGCACATGATCCTCCTCTTTCCTCACCAGGACTTTTTCACCTCCGACACTATTAGCCGTAATCGATAGAAGCCGGGGAAATGGTACAAAGTCCGAATTCATGTATAGGAGCAGTTTTAAGATGACTCTTAAGTAATGAGGTGATTAAACAACATCAGTGCCTTAGATTATATTGGTGTGGCTCTGGTATGCTTAGAGTAGCTAGGTCCCAATTTCTGTTGAGTCAAGCTATAGCAGGAAGAGCTAATATGTCCGGAATCGCCAATGCATCTGCTGCTCGTAAGACCGAGCTCATTTCCAAATACGATGGTGTTCTAGAGTCAATTAAGAATCAAACAACAGGACACTCACAGGATGTTCTTTTGTTGGCTGTCTCCAAGTACAAGCCTTCGAGCGACATTATGGCCTTGTACGAGCATGGTGTGCGTCATTTCGGTGAAAACTACGTTCAGGAATTGGTGGCTAAGGCTGCAGAGTTGCCCAAGGACATCTGCTGGCACTTTATTGGGGGATTACAGTCAGGGAAGTGCAAGGATTTGGCCAAGCATGTGCCTAATTTGTATGCTGTGGAATCCATTGACAGTTTGAAGAAGTGTCAGAAGTTGGAGACCGCTAGAAGTGCCATTGCAGACTCCCACCCCATAGGAATATACCTTCAGATCAACACCAGTAGTGAAAGTCAAAAATCGGGTTATCTGTTGGAGAACTTTAACGAAGTATGTGCTAGTGTTGACTTTATCCAGCAGGCCAAGCATCTCAATTTGCTAGGACTCATGACTATTGGCTCTATAAATGAATCTCTTGGTGAAGGTGAAACCAATGCAGAATTTGAGAGGTTAGTTCAATTGAAGGAAAAGTTGGATTCTAAGTATAACATTGATTTGCGTTTAAGTATGGGCATGAGTAATGATTATCTACAGGCAATTAAACAGGGCAGCACTGAGGTTAGAGTGGGATCCACTATTTTCGGTGCTAGACCCCCTAAAGTGAGCAGCTAATGCTACAGTATACAAAGTGTTTTTGTATCAATATAGATTTAGTATAAAGTGAAACCATAATAAGCATTGTACTTCACGCTAAGCGAGTACACAATAGGACACATATATCAACATAAGACACTCCAAATATCAATATATGTTCTCCAATTGATGTAGGTTAAATCACATCAACTTGACTTTTTGAAAAGCTTCTTGATAGTTCTCTTTTTCTTGGTGGAACTGGTAGAACTGCTAGCATCAGAAGAGGCAAGCGAAGGAATAGAAGGTGGTTCGCTCAATTCTCTCGTAGTATCGACAGTTGGCAAAGTTTTACCAGCAGCTTCAGTGGCTCCTTCAATTGCTTTGTCAAGTTTGTTGAGAGGTTTTTCCAATTCTTCTGGATTGAAATGAGAGTTATCGTCGATAGTGGATAATACAACATCACCGGCCTTAGTTTTAGTTTCAACTATAGTATCTGTGGGGTTCTTGATGGCTTCCAAGGCCGCTCTCTCGGCTTCCAAATCAGAAGAGGGGTTTTTCTGTACTCCTGTCAGATGCAGAGTAGAACTGCCAACTACTTCGGCTTCTGGCTGCTTCTCGATTTCCAAATCAGGATGGTGGGAAGCACCGATCAACACATTGGCAAGATTAAATTTGGCCCATTCACCATCACTCTCTATAGGAATGGTTCTCTTGACTTTCTCAGTGTAATAGTCATGTCTTAACTTAACATCGTTATCCAAGAAGTCATTCTTCCATTCCACGTCACTTCTGAATAACGAAGAAATGGTATTGAACAAAAAGTACAACGCAAAGAATACGTGTTCCGAGGCAAATAGCACAAGAACAAAGTAGAATGATGACGAAACATTGGTGCTAGCTTTGTCCAATCCAAATTCACCCTCTCCAAAAATCTTAACAGGTTCAGTACCGTGTCTGTAGAACAATGTAACAATAGGTGCAACAACAGAACCCATCCAAGTTAAAAAGAGCACAATGTTGTCCCATGGGAAAATTGAATCGGTTCTGGAGGGAACAGTTGGTTGGAAATACTTGCCACCTACCAACTTCATGTAATCCAACTTGTAGGTAAGAATGTTGAAAACAATACAAACCAAGGGAGCCAACGACCACACGGGACCAAAGAGAATTAAAAACCCGTATTGTAATACAATTCCTCTAAAGTCTTCATGAACGTTGTAAACAGGCAAAGTCATTAATTTTCTAATGTTGTTCAACCATTCACTTTCAACGGGCTTATCCTTGATGACATAATTCTTCTTCCTATTGGTAACATAGGCAACGGCCAAACGTAACACAACGGGAAGAATATACTTCAAACAGGCCTGGATAATTTGGTTGGTGATAATGAAGTATCGATACTGCTTGTCCAATCTAGCTTGGTTGATAACAAATTCTTCTTGATTCTTCAATTGGAGGAGATAGTTGGCGTATGAGTAATTACCAAGCGCTTCACTCAAGAAATTGTGGATGTTACCTAAGTGAGGCTGGATCAAGTGGGCAAATGGTAAGTAGATGAAACTGGTGATGAACAAGGGGATATAAGAAGTCAAAAATGTCAAGATAAAGCCCTTAATAACAGATGACTTGGTTTCACTGTAAGAATTATCCAAACCTTCCCAGTTGACTGCCTTTTTGATGGCTACGTTATACAAAAATGTGAAAATGGGAACAAACACAGAAATTGCAATGGTGGGAATTAAAGACACGAGAGGCTTCAAAGGACCATCGTAGACTTCAGTCAAGAAGATCTCCAAAACAAAACAAGACAATTGAACAGCAACTAATACAGCAGTATAGCCCAAAGCCACAGGTACAAAGGCCACCTTCTTGACAAATCTCTTAAATTCCTTATTGTCCTTATTGTTGTGGTAGTACGATGAGCGTTCTTCAAACTTTTCGTTGACCGCAGATAATTCGCCAGCATACTGATCGACCAAATGGCTGTTTTGAACACCCCATGCATTGGCCAAGTAGCTTTCTCTTCTTCTCCAGAAAGTGACGAACAACACCCCCCAGATTC
The DNA here is from genome assembly GCA_030463055.1 of Lizanozyma gosingica. Classification (NCBI taxonomy): domain Eukaryota; kingdom Fungi; phylum Ascomycota; class Pichiomycetes; order Serinales; family Debaryomycetaceae; genus Lizanozyma; species Lizanozyma gosingica. Next base: position 332,681 of record JAKVQZ010000001.1, on the reverse strand, counting down.
CCGTAACAAATGAGTACGTCAAGGAATATTCGTGTCTCCCTTTGAAGTAGCTAATCAACCCAAATATGGCCAATGGTACCAACGCCACTGTGTAGGTCTTCAAGAATTCAAAGTAAAAAGCGGTGGACTGGCCAAAGTGGTCCACGATGTAGTTCGTGTTGAACTCCTTCAAGGGTTCCTTAAAGTTGATATCTTCGGCCAAAGTCGAGTCAAAGTAGAATTTATCTGAATTAATAGGCACCACCAGGTGTACGTAATTCCATTGTGGTGATTGAGGCTTAATGTTTAATCCCTGCTTAGAAGTCAAGTAGTTATAGACGATTCTCAACCGGTCAGCTCTGGTGTCAGGATGGGAAGTAACACCAAATTCATAATTTTGAATCAATTCTTTTTCTGCCTGCTCGGCAAACTTGAACGACAACAACCGCACAAACACTAATACCTCGAACGGCGACTGCTCTCTTATCTGGGTGGAGAATCCATGGGAATGCAACGTTGCAATAAGGTGCTTCAAGTGAAGCTTGGACTGTTCCAATACCTTGTTGTTGTTGTCGATTTCGTACTGCACCAACAACACGAAGTCCGGCTTTAATTCCTGAATCGACATGTTGGACTCTTACGATACCAATTGCACTATGTCAGGAAGAATAGTGGTAAGAAAAGAGTAGAGTATTCAGCGCCTTTTGCTAGAGTCTGGTTAATCATTAGTTACGCGGTATACAGTGAAATTCACAAAAATGTCTGGGAGGAATTTCTTGTGAAATTCGAGATTTTGTCTGTAAATCCCAGACACGACATTCGAAGGGGGAAGGGAGGAGATGTTTGTGGGTGGAATATAGGAATATGAAGGTACGGAAAAATACCACTAAAGCAATTCAGTCATGTTAAGAAGGTTATTTATTATGTAATCATGCATCTACTGTTTATACGGTTCAGCAAGCATACTAATCGGTGTATTTAATATATGTGGACCACAATCTAGCTTATGCTCTAGTGTGTGTGTGACTGTCTGATACCCTTTTTTTGTCGGTTTCAGACCAAACATACACACTGCCACACTTGGAAATTTCGCACTTTGAGCTGTGGGGGGGTGTGCGACATTGGCACCATATACACCGTGGTGTCATGTAGTCTACTAAAAATAGAAAAGGGCTCCCCATCCTTGTCACAGAATGGTAAGACAGTACATGTGGTAGATTAATATCTATAATCCTCGATGTTCTAAGACTACCTGATTATACGGCTATTTCTAAGAGAATAGTACCATTTGGGCTCTTCGTCATGTTGAAATAATAAATACGACATTTTGTCCCTGCGACATTTTTGTCCACGACATCATGACCCCAATTTACGTTTTTCGCATGATGTGGCAAGGGGAGGAGGTATATAAATATCCCCCCCCCCTCCCACAACTTTTCTATACTTTGTCAAATATTCATCTGCGTCCTTTCATATTCCTTTCATTGCAAAAATATCCTCATCATACCATGGATTGTGTCTAGACCTAGGTAAGTTGCAATCAGAACTGCTGCTTGACTCAGATTACACCTTGAACATACATTCATCGTATCCAAGATTCCTTTGTACCCGTCCCACACACTGAATGAATACGTACAGCGTTTTTTTATCATTAAAATGTCCCAGTGCCGTTGACGTCATGTGCCCACCCCAATCGCTTGAATGCCCCAGTTTGGTAAATTAGAATCTAATATTTCTGTTATCAGTACAGTATTTCTTACCTGGCGAACCTAATTGAATTAATTTGAGTTTGAATTTGAGATTGAGATTTTAGTTCTTGTGCCCTTGCATTGTATCATTTGTGATCTTTTGTTTCAGCAGTTTGCAGTTTTGGTGTTACTTCTTCTACGGCCCCTCATTACCGATAGCCGATAATATTTTTATCTAGTGCCCCTGCTCCACCCCACGCCCCACCTATAAGTTCATTTTTTTAGCTATTTTGCTGAGTTTATGCCCTGACTACTACTGTCATTATTCTATAGATAGATGTTGTTGTACCTTTTGGTGTACCACTTGTGTTTATTGTCCGTGTCTTTTGATCCAGTATATTTTCTTGATTGTCCCTCATAGTATGGAAGCTATTTCCACTTTCACTGAGTAATTTGAGTATTATATTATATAGTCGGGTGTCGATTTTGGCAAGAAGCAGTTTTGACTTGTCTAGGTCTAGGGATTGTCTGTGTTATGATTAGAGGAATAGAGGAATATTGAAAGGAACGAAACTTATTGTATATGAATATATATTAAATATAAAATTAGGATACCGTGAGAATTGCTCAGTCTTGAAATATGGTAATCTAAATTGAAAATTAGGGTGCAACATATCCGTGCTGCATAAGGCATAAGACTACCCCCTAATATAATTGTAGGTGTACATTTTGTTTTTATTCTCTTCCTACAACTATAGTCACAACATACTTCTGATTTATTCTTTTCTCTACTGTTCTGTTTCCACTAAACCCCCCAATTCCGTTCATGACTAACATTTTATGAGAAAAAGCATTATTCTGATATCAAATCATATTAACTATAGAATTAAACTCGTTGATGATCTATAAAAAAAGATCATTAACAAATGAAGACGCCCAGCGTCTATGGAGTGAAGACAGCTCTACCCTCGTATTCATTGTGTCTTAACTTTTCAATGAACTCGGGCAACTTCCGCAATGGCTGGACAGTGTACACTTGAGGTTTGACAAGACCCTTTCTCACCAACTCCAAGCATTCCACCAAATCCTGGCTGGTACCCCAGAAGGTACCCAAGATTCTCACCTCTCTAAGTGCGAGGTCTGCCAAGTTGAACTTCAACTCGTTGGCGCCCAAACCTACGGGTACAACTGTCCCCTTGGAACGAACGTATTTCTGGCAGATATCAAATGTTGGCTGGACAGAGACAAAGTCAACGCAGTGGTCGAACGATTGCACTGGAATCAGTGCAGGTAAGGATTCGTATACAAAGTCTGCACCCAAAGACTTGGCCAATTCCCTGGCTTTCTCCTTCTTCTCAAGAACGGTAACGGTGGCGCCAAACGCCTTGGCGATCTGAAGGGCACTCGACCCCAAACCACCGCAGCCGACAAACAAAACATTCGAAGCTGGATTCAAGTTTAAGGCTTTAAGCGCATGGTAAGGCGTTAGAACCGCATCGGTGATGGGAGAAGCCACCTCCATAGGCACTCCGTCTGGGACTTTAATCAAGTTCTGGGGCCTTTGCACCAACAAATACTGTTGGTAACCTCCATCGTGGCCCAATCCTAACCAGCCGTGAGCTAACGAATCTGTACAGTCGTTATCGGCACCGGTTCTGCAATGTGAGCAAACACCGCACCCATTAGGGCCCGAAGCGACCACATTTTCTCCCACCTTTAAGTGGGTAACACGGTCCCCGACAGCTGCAACTTGGCCGGAGATCTCATGGCCCATGACGTAGTTGTCACCGCAGTCCAAGTTGTCGTAGAGAACGTGCAAATCTGAGTGACACAACGAGACATGGGTCAACTTAACGAGAACATCGGTGGGGCCCGGTGTGGGCACTGGGATGTCTTCGTGCAAAACCAACTTCTTGGCCTTGTTGTCGAGCTTGAAGCCGTACTGGATCTTTGGAATGGCGGAACTCATGGCTCTGATGGCTGTAAGTGTAAGAGCAGAATGTATTGATGTGGAGAGAGACAAGCGAGAGATGGCTGAAAGCATGACAATCACTCGGTATTTATAGTGGAAATTGTGTTATATCTGATTGAGGAATATGAAGACAAGAATGCTCTACATTTACTTTACAGCTCCGTTCGTTATATATGCCAACGGACCCAACGGTTGGGTGTACAAGATCTCAGTGACGGATGGAGTGATTCACGGGGAAAATCCATTGGCAAAACACGCCGGGTGGTGTGTTTGTGTGAGGGGGTCACGTTGTACAGTAGCAAGTGTCTGTTAGTCCGGGGATAATTGAATGGTTGGTACTGAAAAATCAGCTAAATGAAAAATAAACTAAGGGTAAATTAGCCTTCAAGTCCGAGTATACAGTACCGAACACAGGGTTAACATTAGAAATGAACAGAGTACACATTAGTACGCTCCGTTATATCCAGTTGCATCTCTTTGTGCTCAATTATATTAATTTATTCCCTATGGCACCTGCTTCTGTCAGTTATACTCATTGACGGGGACTGTCCCGTGTTATATTTCCTGGCTCTTCTGTTACGTTCCCAGTTATATTCCCTGGATGCTCCATTCCCAGTTATATCCCCTGGTTCCTCTACTCCCAGTTATTCTTAAAGTCCGTTATTCCATCGTCTTATGGTGTGTCTGTCGATGCTTTTACTTCAATGTGTCGGCCCTTGCGAAACCTGAACTGGTGATCTTTTCTGTACAGGGCTTTTTATGGGGAAATGTCACTACTCCCCAAAAAACTCTCTGCACTCCTCAGATGATATAAACGAGATCAACAATGGTAAAGGTCACCTTACGTAACATCAGGTGGAAAAAATGCTTATTAGAAAAACACAAGCCAAGCGAAAGAGAAGGTGGAACCGATTCCTTCTCTTGTCCCCCCCTCCCCCATTCGGAACTTAATTCGGATAAATCATACTAATGGGGTAATACTAAATTTTACCCCTAAAAGCAAAGAGGAAATGATAAAACGTTGACAGAGTCAATTATACCAAAGTCAAAGCTACCAAAATCAATTTATACCGAGCAGTTTACCGATTGCCGAACACTTTTTGCCGATCGGACGACCGAGCAAATCTACTCTTTCAATCCTATATTCCTTCCCAGTAGAATCAGAGTATTGATCTACATGCTTCCTCAACATACAAACTCATAAGCAATTAAACAATTTATATAATAGTGGTTCAAGTTACCAATCAACATAGTCACGGCCAACAAGACGAAATACTCTGAGCTTTCCACTCTTGAACTCGCTCAACTTATAGCTTTCCTTCTTGATGGTGCCATTTGCTTCCTGCTCGATCACCTTGATTTTGTCCTTTCTGGGGTCGAACTCGTAAATAATCGACTTATGCACATCGAGATCACCAACATTGACAATCTTATTACTTCCCATCACCTTGTGATTCAGGAACTTGCCGTTCTTGATCCAGAGAATATCTCCTGCACGAATATCGTCGATCTTGGCGATGTTGTGGTTGTTGAAGTTCTTGTATATCGTGACCCCACACGATTTATTACCGATAGGTTGCACAATCTCTCCTGCAAACTCATTCAATATTAAATTAACAAAGTTACCAGTGACGGTTTGACCAACCAATTTGGTTGCTTCTAAGACAACGCGATCCCCAAATTCGTTGCGATACTTACTCAACAAGTCCTTGTGGATGGTAGGAACGGGTTTGATGAGAGAATTAACCAATTTGATCGACGATCTGGGGTCAGCTTGTTCAAACTCGATCTCAAACACCAATTGGCTCAAGTCGTAGAAAAGAACATAATAATCGCGGAAATTAACAACTCTGCCACCCCGCTTGCACAACTCATGCCTATCCACTTCATAGATCAAATCAGATCCCACCTTGGCAATCAATGAATCAGGAAGTTCACCCTTGAGCCACCAATTCGAACTGCCAGTGATATTAGCAATTTCAAATTCCAATTCACTTAAAACCAATTCGGCATTTGTTTGTTCATCGCCCTTCATGGAATTCTTACGGCCAAGAGATGCATCTGTGGTAGCTCTAAGAATAGGTGAATGTGGAACTCCACTATGTGACAAATCTTCAGTTGTTGCCCTGGCAGGTGGGTTCACAACCAGAGGTGATTCAAATGGTACAGACTTTGGAACAGAGGGAGGCACGCCATATGGTATTGCTGGGGGCACTTTTGTACTCTTCTCGATAGTGTCATTGTCGACTTCCTCTTCCTCTTCTTCTTCTTCTTCTTCTTCTTCTTCTTCTTCTTCCTCTTCTTCTACTTCCTCACGTGCAATGTCTCTGTTACCCACTTCCTCGGAAGTGGCATCATCATACTCTTCATTTTTTTCCTGTTCCTCGCTATCAGATTCATTCTCTTCGACAGTTCCATTAGGAACAGGTGGAGCAGTTGGAAATGTAGGCGCAACCAGAGATGTTGGGGTGGGAATCAGAGGAATTGGAGGTGGTGCTGGTGGGTAATGAGAAGGAGCTGCTGGTGCTGGTTTTGCAGAAATTGGAGGAGGAGGAGGTGCATGCTTACCTTGTATCACGCTGTGTAACTCTTCAATATTCTTCAAGCCAGTGGACACTCTGGGAAGCGATGGAAGAGGAGGAACCAGAGGAACAGGAGGTGGTGGAGGCAAAGATTTCTTTACTAGGGATTCCTGGGTGGAGACGTCTCTAATTGTTGAAGTTCTGGCTATATCTGATAAATCTTCATCTGCCTCGTATCCGGTTGGTTCCTTTTCCAAGTCCTTTTCTCCTTCAAGTGGTGTGATTCTGATATTTGAATCTATGCTGGGTTGATCAATATCAGTTTCACCATCAGAAGCAAGCGATGGTCTGGTTGGAACTTTATAATCTTCATTCTCCACAATCTTAGAATCAGACTCTGTAGCAACATCATCTTCAATCATGGCCGAGCTCTCGCTTTCGGGATAATTCTTTGTCTCTTCATCTACGGTGTTCCCAGAAATAGAAGTTTCAGGAACTGAGACTTCGGATGGAGCTGAACTCTTCCTCTTCTGTAATGCTTGAGGAAGAGGTACGTTGGGTGCCATGGGCAAGATAGGTATAGCCTTTGGAATATTCATTTCCTCTGTGGTTTCTTCCACTGATCGTTTAACACTGCTTTTTCGCTTAGGAGGTGCAGCTGCAGGTGGTACTGACTGTCCAAAAGGTGATGGCATTCCCATCATTCCGAACATATTTCTGCCTCCGGAGATTTTAGCCATCCGTTCAACCAACTTTCTCCGTTTAATTTCTTCATCATCTTCTTCAGCAGTCTCTTCCTCTTCCTCATCCTCCTCTTCATTTTCTTCCTCTTCTTCGCCCCCATCTACAACATTTTGCACCATTTCCTTTTCAAGGTCAACGCTCTCGTCTCCTTTTTTTACACCAGGTTCTGCCGCTGGTTCTAACTTTTGAGCTTCACCTTCAGAGTCAGCTTCTATTATATCGGGAACATGTGCTTGTTTGTGAGAGACAGCAGTTGCATGGTCATCTTCTCTAATTTCTCTTTCATCTTCCCCATGGCTCTCAGCCATTTCAGAAACTGCTTCAGTTGCTGATCCAGAGCTGACAATGCTGCCACCAGTGGTGTGGTGTTCTAAGGCCTTTTCCTTTCTCAACTTGGCCTTTTCAGCAGCCTTCTTCTTTCTTTCTTCTTCCTTCCTAATAGCTGCGGCTTCCCTTTCTGCCTCTTCTTCTTGTCTCTTCTTGAGAAGTGCAATACGCTCCTTCAAGCTCACTTTGGGCTCTTCCTCTTCCTGTGCTGCCATATGGGTAGATTCCCTAACAACATCGACTGGTGCATCATGAGAAGCGAAGCTTGCCTGTAGAGTATGAATGACGTTTGACTGGTCTCTAGGGGTAACGTGTGGGACATATGATGATTTACCAGTAGCCACAAATTGTTTGGCGATGCTATAAGGATCCACTACCTTATGGCCCGGAAGAATAGGTTTCGGGACCAGTGACGCCGAAGCTGGAACAGGAGCTGGGACTGGAACTGGAACTGGAACCGGAACTGAGGAAGACGAAATCGGGATCGAAGGAGACTGAAGTGGAATTTCTTTCACCACAGTCTTGCCTTCAGAAATGTTAGACGTTTCAATATCAGTAATCTCTGAAGTTACTGGTGCCATCGGAGCGGCTGGAGTAGCGAGTTTGACTACTGGTCTTGTAGCTGGAACTGGAGGAACTTCAACATAAGTCTCCACAAAGTTACGGGGAAATATACCCTCCTTTCCGGAATAAGTTCCCATATACCATTGGTCATTTTCAACAGCAGTAACAGTGATGATTTGGCCAACAGGGAACGTCAAATCGTCTTCGTAGTCATTTTCATACGCATATAGCGCCTTGACTTTGAATGGTGGCAGTGGATCTGTCATGGAGGCGTTGCGGGGGGAACTTGTGATAGTAAGTTATATTTGGTATTTTTTAACGTAAACTTCCCTCGGAAGCGCTCAATGGTCAATTGACAGTGGGTATATACGTTTGACACGTATCCGAACTTATATATGTAGTGGTAATCCAGTGCAAAGAGTAGGATTACTAGAATTTGATTTAGGAAAAGGAGTCGTTGATTTTGCTTTGCCCATAATTCCGGGTACGGTATATAGAGCTGATACCTATAGGGGATTATATATATGAGATACACATATGGTAAGTATAAGATATAATGGAATAGATTGAATAGATGGAATATATGGAATAGATGGAATAGATGGAATAGATGGAAGATATATATAAGTGTATATATATATGTGCATAGCTGTTTGTGTTTATAGATAAAAGAAATAGTTCAGAAAGATAGAAGAAATTGTTCTACATTATAGAATACTCTTTAAGTTTATTTCATATACAGATATACCAAATAGAATATACACTGCATTACTCTGAGTAAATTTGTGGATCACAGTTCACTCCCAATTCCACCGATTCCACTATGTCCACTACATTGTTGATTTCAGAAAGAATTCTGGGTCCCCTTAAAGCGGTTAAAAACTTCAACTACCACAAGGGAGCGTCCATCACATCGCTCGACTTCGATGACCTGGGCCAGTACTTGATCTCCTGCGGTATAGATAAATCTATCCAAGTGTACGACATTCATAAAGGAAAGCACTTTAAAGATGTTCAGTCCCAGAAGTATGGAGCTCATCTGGCCCGGTTCACACACAAGGACCTCAATTGCTTATATGCTTCTACACCCGAACAATCTAGTACAGATGCAGATATTGATGCAATTCGGTACTTGCAATTGGCTGACAAGCTGTATGTGCGGTATTTCAAGGGCCACACGGCCCAAGTGCTTGATATCCAGGTGAATCCATTGTCCGATACCTTCATCAGTACAAGTACTGATTGCACTGTTAAAGTATGGGACTTGCGAGGGTCAAATCCAACCGGGAACATTAACACTGAAAGCCCTGCCATAGTGGCATATGATCCCCATGGAATTGTTATAGCCGTGGGCCGATCCCCGTCTACTGAACTTGTGACTGGAAAGAATACTGCCAAGGGTAAAATCCAGTTGTATGATTTGCACAATTATGATAAGGGTCCATTTTTGCTGGTGGAATTGGAAACGATGGCAGGAGTTGGCTGGAACAAGCTTGAGTTTTCCAACAACGGCAAGCTCTTGCTCGTGGGTACTGATGGTCCCGAGCACTATGTGTTGGATGCGTTCCTGGGACAATTATTGACTACGATTCTGCTTGCACAACCTAATGAGTTCAAGCCTGGAGACAGATGGATGAACTTCAACTACCACTGTTCTGGTTCAGTGTGTTTCACGCCTGATGGCAGGTACATTGTAGTAGGATCTCCGTTGAAAAATATTCTCGTGTATGATACGAGTAATATTAAGACTACAGAGGGAGGAAGGTGTGAGCTTTCTGCTGGGGATAACCCATTGAAGCTCCTTCCGATAAAGAACTATAGGTCGGACCAGGGGGTGCCGAAAGTAATAGCATTTGATCCCAAACTATTCACTTTGGCTGTTGCTGATAATACCGTTACACTATGGCAATCTGAATCCCAGTGATAGTCATGTGAATAGTTATATATGTATATAAGTATATATGTATTATAGAGTGTGCTATAAGGTTAATGCATGGAACCCCAGTTTGGTAATCATAAGGCATTATTTCAGTATTTGCAATATGTGATATTTGTTACTGAGTGTGGTTCTATGGCTGTGGACCTTTAATGTTGTCAATTTGTTCAATTTGTTCAAGTTGATCCAATGTGGTGAAAAGGAATGTGTTTTCCAGAGTATGTACTGTTTGTGAACTGTGTGACATCTGATATGTTAAATCGTATTACTACTACTACTATTATCAGTCTTATAATTAATGATATTACTACTTCAGAAGTGTAATTCTTATTATTACTGGAAATCCTAGCATTATGTTAGTATTACAATTAGTGGTACTACTATGGAAGTATTAGTATTAGTACTATGATTATTGGTAATACAGAGGTATTATTACTATTATTACTATAATTGTTACTATTACTAGTATTATCATTATTATGAAATTACCTCATAGGGCTATAGCATAGAAAGATGGTGAAAATAGAAAGAACATAAGGTAGAGTGATTTGTTAAGGTGCAGTGCGAAACTAAGGGGATGCTGGCACTCGCAATGTCAATGGTACTACAGCCTTCAAATACAGTATCATTAAGCAATCTAATTATCAAGAAGTATCTTGATTTTACCAGAATGTTATTCTTACCATGCTTAAGGTATCCAATCATAAGTCAATATGAAACTTGATAAGTACATCGTTATACTGGACTTTAATTTATAGTGCGCTTCGAAAATCAAACATAGATTGCGATGACTAAACTCAGGTTCTCTTAAAATACCCGGTAATCTATCGCCTTAAAGATTTAATTATGCTTAAACCGTGGCTAATATGAGACGTATCCAGCAGTTAATACGAGGAAATCGTGAGAGGACTCACAAAGTTTTAGTTACAGGTCCAACCATTACGAAGAACACTACCATTAGTACACCACAAATCCCAAGAGAATACACCAATGAGACAACACTTATGAAATCCCTTCTACCGTCAATTCCATCGCAGAAATCATCGTCAGGAGTGACATCATGGACCAAAAGCTCGGTGTTGCCCTCCCGTGCCATATACAAAAACCACATGGAATGGCTCAAGTCTTGGAAGAAACCAGATAACGCAGGCCCTGGAACACTTCCCCAAAAAAAGGAAGATATCAAAGGAGTCCATAGCTTGGCTTATAGCCATCTTTACCGTATAAAAATGCCACCACCACTCTTGCAGAATGACTACTTCAGTATAATGTTCTTCCCAGTCGAGCACCACATCAGTCTCGTACGAAAGTCCAACGTAGCCCTCATGTTTACGCTTAAGGGAGGCATTAAGTTGAACGATGGTGGAGCAGAAACCTGCATCCGTCACTACAAGGGGAAATATCGTGGTCATCCTTTCATTAATCAGGCACAGTTGCCTATGGACTCTGCATGTCGGAGATCGAAATACCGGAAGTATATAAGAAAATTCATGGTGGACGCGTTAAAGGACTTAGCATCCCATAACAGAGTGACTGACGTTGCAGGGGTGTACTTCTTTCGGTTTAAGTTGTTTCCAACTTCAGGCAACGATTTAAGGAAAATTAAAAACGACATACACTGTGCATTCAAAAAAGTCCTTGATGATGAAAAGTTCAATCAGAAGCTTCTTCAACATTGTCAGATTGTCAACGGGTTGAAGTACAGAGACATCCTTCGATCATGCCAGAAACCGAGACCTTTTACACAATCGCTATTGCCTGGCACACCCAAGTTTCCTTTCACGGGAGACACGCAATTGCTCTTTCATGGAGTAGACAATAAGAAGGAAGCAAAGAAGGTGAAACCAAAGAAAGTAAACCTGAAAAAGAGAAAACCTAAGGGCAAAACACAGTCAAGAGGGTAGGCTAAAAGGATTTTTTATCACTTGTAAATACATTATTTCTTTCTCCTTCATGGAATCCCTTGTATATTTATTGGTCCATCCTTATATGTTGCTCCAGGAAGGTAATGCGGTCTCAAATTTAAATACCAATTCTCCATCCCTCTCATATGAATAACGGTAGGAATGTAACCATATTTGCTGGTCTGAAAGGTCTCTATCGTCATCGTAGAGCTCCTGCTGACAAACGTCACATATTATTTCATTCAGTTTGAGCAGTCTAAGATACTGTAATTTGGCTTCTCGAAGCTGTGCAATTAAATTGGTGATGTTAGGATCTGTGGAATAATCTGTTTCCAACTGGAGATCAATACTTGCAACTGGAGTCTCTACATTATTAGGTAGCTTATGTCTCTCCTTGAAAATGGGGTACTTTTGGAATAACCGATCGTAAATGATGGTTTCTATCCTATTCTTTAACTGCAATACTTTGTTTGAATTCACTCCCATGTTATTATAATGCGAGTCGTTAACGATTGGATGCCCCACAAGCCGGAGGTGGATACGGATCTGGTGCATTTTGCCGGTAACTGCCGTGCACATCACAATACTCTGGTTTAGGTCCTTGTTATAGGAGACTTTCTTAAAGATAGTCGCAGTATCAGCAGGTAAGGTATTGGAATGAAGAATTCTGCCGTCTGCAGTGTTCATGGCGAAAACAGGACATCGTACCATGAACTCCTCCTCAGGGAAATCTCCTTCAACCCGCGCAAGATATTGTTTGACGGTATACTTCTTTTCTCTCTCAATGATAGTGGGGTATTTACTTGCGGCATCCTTGGTCTTGGCCAAGATCAATATTCCTGAAGTTCCCTTATCCAAGCGATGGCAGTTGTGGAGAAATTTCAACCCTGTATCATTTTTGATAATTCCCAACACAGTATTATAGTTGTAATTGCGCACCGGATGACATGGAATTCCTGAGGGCTTATCTATCACCATAATTTCATCATCTTCGTGCACTATACGGATCTGCGTCTTGGACTGGCTGGGAAACACGTTGGAAGCAAATCGTCCCTTGTAGTTTTCGTTGTGGTAATACGACTCATCATGGGGAACGTTGGGCTCGTGTCTATGCTGGGTATAGAGTACAAGATCTTTATTCTGTAATTTTAGCAGCTCCAACTGTGACCATCCCTTGTGTTCTATCTTATGTTTGCCATCTTTAGAAGTTCTTACCACATAGAGTTTTTCCTGCTCGACATCCCGTCGCAAATGCTCGTATTTGAAACTGAGTTCTCGTGATAGTACATCTACCACTGTCTGCCCGTACCATCTCCCTTTGGCATAGACTTGTGTCTGGGAAAAGTAGGGTAATACTTTCCGCACCCCGTTTTCAATACAGTACACTGACGTAATAGTCATCTCCATCTCAGTAAGGCTCCAGGTGGGTCAATATAAGAATCTGGGGCGATTTTAATGTAAAGCGAAAACCAATAATAGGCGCTGAACACTTTTATTATTATTGTTTTTATTTTTTTATTATTATTATTCTTAAATGATGAAATGCTAAATATTGAGATAATCTAAGAAGACGAGATACGTGTCTTCCTGTATTATTCTCCCACGGTATGGGTACCTTGCTTCCACTTACTCCTGGTTGACTGGAGAAGGTACGGTCATCGCGTTGGACCCTGGGATGACTTGGACGACATTCGTGTTTCGCATTTGCAGGAGCGTTGTCCCAGATTTTGTGACAGTGCGACTTTCGAAAAAACGTGGAGGGTGGAAGGTTCCTTGTCAATATGGCTGCGAAAAAAATGTACTCTACAACTACCACCGAAGGAGCACCAAACAGTGTCTAAAAGTGCCTAACAGTATATCCATTCTGATGTACACAGCGTATTATACTATCCTATACACGAACAAAAAGAGACCAGAACATATGAGAAATAAAAAAGACCGAGTTGTGAACCGAACTATAAACCTGAAATTGTATGAGAAAAAAGGGGTGGGTAAGTTAATCTCACTTAGATCAAAGGCAAGACGTTGGCCTGACTTTCCCCAATGAAGTTACCGGCAGGGTCGTAGGAACAGATGATGTAGTATCCCCAGTTGTTGGATCTGCAGTCCTTGTAAGCACAACCAACCTTGGTGGTGGACTTCCACACAACCTGGGTGAAGTGATTGTAGGTGGAGGTAGAAGAGTAATCGTATGAGTTACCTTCATCGTACCAGGCTTGGACAGCAGAAGGACCATCAGCGTAGCCACAGGCCAAGTTTTCACCGTATTGGCCACCACTGTGCTGCAAGTTACCGGAACAGTCGTAGCTGTCGGCGTAGTTTTGAGCGTATTGGGCGAGGGTGTTGTCCCATGTCAAGCCGCTGACGCCGTGCTTGGCTCTGTCGACGTTGTGGGCATCAAGGATGTCTTGTTGGAAGCTGGAGAGGTCTGAGGACGATTCTGACTTGTCAACAGCGGCAGGAGAGCTGGTAGAAGTAGCAGAAGTTTGAACCTGGAGTTGGGCCGAGGTAGAAGAGGTAGAAGTAGTGGCGACAGATGGAGTCAAAGACCCATCAGGACCGGAGACGGTGACAATGGCAGCATTGTCAGGGGAAGCGCCAACAGGAGAAATGGTGGTATAAGCATCACCATTGGCATAGACCACCTTGGTGGCTGTTTGCCATTTAGTAACGACGGCTGGAGCAGCGCTGACTTGGGCCTGGAGAGCAGCGAGAGCAGCGAGAGTTGCGATAGACTTCCACATATTGTAATATGAATTTATATAAGGAATGAAAATAACAGAAAGTAAGGATTGGTAGTAGTTAGTGTTTCAAAGGAATGTTAACACTGCGAGTCTTCTTTTTTTCTCAAGAATATTATAGTTTAAAGTAGCGAGAAGATCTGAAGAAGCAAGACCATGATGTCTCTGGATAGCCGGGGTATCGGTGGGTATTTATAACGGTTTCCGAGAGAATTACTGAATCAGGATATCATCGTTCCCTGACACCGTGGTGGGTGGGCTAAACAAAAACTAATTGGGGTATTTTCTAGAGTTGTTGCGAAAACACAATGTGGTGCATCTGTAGGAGTTTCACGTTCGGCAGTGTTCTTTGTTCCATTACGTGTGCCTGAAGCTTGGCTTCCTAGTTCGGGACTCTTAATGGCGGTGTTGGTTGATAGATGCGTTTAGTCACAAACTGGCCTAACATGCAAGGCCTCATATGGAAATATCGCTCTTGCACAAAAGAAAGTCCAGCCTCCTTCAAACAATAGAGCCACCACTTCTCTGCTGGTCTGTCGAAGGGGGGGACCATTAGTTGACACAAACTACTCGGCATTCAAGGTGGGAGACCTAGAACACCGTTTCCAGAGGACAAACAAGTCATAGTATAATTCCGAAAGAATTTCAAATGGACAAATTAGCTACATTAAATTGTTTGATGAATTAATGCAGTTTTAAAGTTTCATTTGATAACGTCATTTGCTCAGAAAAAGCAAATACAGAAGACTGCCCCAACATTATTCCCCCTGTCCACCACTTTGTTGCTCTATATACCCTCACCCCATCCTGTAATTATATCATTACTTGGCTCGTAGTGGGAATTGATATTTATACCTAAGATGGAAACTGCTGTATGAGGAAACGATCAAATCTCACTGAGCAAATCGATCTCAGGTGGTGCATATTGTGTTTTTGTGCTAGTGCACGCGAAAAATATATATGAAATAGAGTATAGTTATGGGGTAGGAATGGCAATGTGGTCGGAGTAATAAATCTCGCTTCACCTGAACTGCACACTTTCTCTCCTCGAAGGGGTAGGTGGAACATCCTGGTTTTGGCTACAGTGGGCTGGTCTGTTGTTTAGAAAAAGACCGAGAATGAGTGCGGAAGGCTACCAAGATGGTTGTGATACTGGAGAACGAAAAAGAAACCATCACACCAACAATAATCCGACCAACCCTGGTGAAGGGGTGTTTGTGCTGGATATGGGCATCAAGCCACTGGACCAAAGATGCCGAATCAGATAGTGGATTCGTGTACAGGTTTCTCTATATGGTAAACTAGTTTCATAAAGTAATGAAACTAGTTTATTTACTATATGATAGCTAGTTTAACTATACGACAAACTAGTTTCATTTTATGATAGACTCCTTCCATTACTATATGGCACTTCTTTACCATTAATATTTGAATGCAAGTATCTGATTCTAAATATCCGATTCTAAATATCTGAATGTGTTTGTATGCTACGCTGAACTGTTGATTGCCAAAGTCCTGTTTCACCTCATCGCTGATTCTTTTTTTCTCTGATACTTCTCACTAATGTCATCGTTATAACTCAGCTGACCATTTCGGACTCCCCTTTCAAGTAGATCGAGACCAGATCTGAAACCTTGTTTTGTTTGAGATCCGCTCTTGTGTTTCGGTTTCAACAGTGTTTGGATTCGGGTGCAGTCCATAATACTATTAGAGTTAGTTGTTGAATTACACACGATTCTTTTTGGCTTTTGTACGTATCACCGAATTGCGGATATGAGTACTTGCACGACTATACACCATATGACGTAAGGAGACGAGATCGATGCGATGAGTTATGAAGTACTGTGAAAGGAACAGATGAAATAACAAGTTATCTTACTATGCAATACGCTGTAATGTTGACGTTAGATTGTAGAATGCATCAATGTCTTTTTATCTAATAAACAGGAGGAGAATCCATGGTCCAGATCAACGAGCTCAACCATGAAATTTCAATACAAGATACACAAATCCGGCTATCGGCGTTATCGCTCTGCGATTGGCCGTTTCTATCTTATGAATTATAACCGTTTAACAATAACTGAAAAACCCCCTTTCGAGAACTAGGCTATATTGTTGACGCTGTCAGCACTGTTATGTTATTGTTTGATAATGTCGGCCAATGTCTCTGCAATCAATGGCGCAACTCCACCTCCAGTGCTCCGTGTGTGGATTTCAAACCGTTGTCCAGAACCATCAAGACTCTTCACAGTGACTAAAAGTCCATAATTGTTCGAACTGGAATGAAGTATACCTGCACCCATAACAAGTATAGACAAACTTACATCCGGCGTTACATGGACAACTGAGAACCGAAGACGAGTGAGAAGTCGAGCAATCCCCGTAGATGTGTACACAGTAGAGGCAGTCACCGATTGGATAGCTTCCCCAGCATTACCTAGTAACTGTTCAATTTGGTTCCATCTGCGACCAAACTCATCCACACTTGCCATGGACGTAGGAGACAACGTCTTTAAAAAGACGACGGGGAACTTGAGGTTCAATTGGTTGAAGGAGCCTCCACACATGAACTTAAGATGGATGATAGGGTCTTCAGTGTTTTCTACCACACGACGAACTTTTACTGATACTTGCATTGTCGTCTTTTCCGGTACAGTCGAATCTGGAGGATTATCGATGCTAAGCAAATACGTGGGGTCTTCTGTACTTGTCTTGCTTTCAAGCTGCAAAATAGTCAATCCAGTAATATCGGTGTCGGCTGTTTTCTTGGAATTGTTGAAAATCGTAAACTTGATTCGTAATATGGATTCTTCGGTCTGGATTCGATATGTGATTTTGATCAACTGATTCTCATAGAATATGCCAGCATCGTATTGACGCATTCTGCCATATCCAATAGCCCAGTTGGGGGATAAAATAGTGGTAGCTGGAGGAGGCGTTTGAGGTTTTGTCTTTTCAAATGGATTATCACCTTCCTCATTAGATATTCCTTTGGTGTCTTTGTTATTGTTACTAATAAGCAGTTCAAGCACCTTAGATTGTTTGCCCATAACTCCGCTTACACTTCCTAAGCGATTCATTAGCGCATTGTCCAAAGACTCAAAAGGTGGAAGCGGACGAATGACATCATTTGCAAAAACATAATCGGACTTATACGTGGCTAATTTCAAGTACTCGTGCGCCCGAGTCTGGATCTCTAAATCAACTGATGACTGTTCAATCTCAAACAAATCAACAATATCTGGAACAAAATCTTCATCTGGGAATCTGATGAGCATTTTCATTACTGCAGAAAGCAACATTGCCCTTGTTCCTAACGAGACTTTAAGATAATTGTTGTAGAGTAATTGAAATTGAAGAGCTATGGGTGTCTCGGATTCATTTGCAATTAAATGGCCATATTCACCTAAAACAAATGCTGCAACACGTACCAAATTCTCGGAAACGGTTGCAGAATGATGAGGAGAGGGTGGTTGCTGGCTATTTCCATTTTCTCCAATGCCTGGTCTGTTTGGATGCACCATGAGTTGTATTACCAACTTAGCACTCATCGTGTGCAAATCTTCATTGTTAACAATGATTTGAACTATTCTTTCCCAAACTTCATTGCTTATGTATGCTGACCCATTAGTGGAAGAGTTTCCTCCTATTGAAAGTAATCTTAGCATTGTAGTCACATACCAATTGGAATCAGAAGCATATTTTTCAGCAAGGATAGCTATTTTGATAGCAAGATCAGTTTTCAAGTGAAAATCAGCATTTGCAAAAACATCTAACAACTTGCTAACAATCGAATAATAGTTTCGATTATTACTGACTGTGTACAAAAGGTCTAGTGCTTTACGTTTAATGGAAATGTCTCTATCTGTAAGCAATGCAAAAATTTTTGGCAATTGATCCACATCAATTGTCTGGTACTTTGTGGGGGCTGACCTAGCTGTCAACTTGATTAGCGCATCAAGCGACAAATATCGAGTATTGGTTTCGTTAGATTGGAGTAGGAGGAGCAAAGCATCGATGGCTCCACTGATCGCCTCAGGAGATGCATCTAGGAAAACAGCAAGTGATACAGCTTGAAAGAGAATTGCACTCTGTGAGTTTCGATTAGGTAATCCCTTTATAGGTTTTGATGCACTTTGTATCGAATGAACCACCACTTGCCGAAGATTGGATAAGGTTGTAGCATCAGTATTTGAAGTAAGTACAGCAGGGGCATCATTCTCCAGACAGAGGAAGAAATTCTCCACCAACCGCAATAATCCTACCACAAACCAAGGTGCCGTGGTATCATAATAGTAATATTCATCTGGACAGCATTTGTCTACCATAACTGATTTCAATTTCGCCGCAATGGATGGGAGAATGGATTTTATATATTGAGGTTTCAAGTCCATGAGGAAGCCTATCAAGGGGATAGAAGCCGATACAACTCCAAAATCTTCGTGGTCAATCAACGAAATCAAGCGAGGGATCCAAGAGACATTGACAATAATAATATTGGTATGAAGCTTTGCCAAAGTGTGGAGGGCTACTACTGCCTTTTGTTTAGTTTTAGCTGGCTGGACTGGAG
Organism: Lizanozyma gosingica; assembly: GCA_030463055.1. Lineage (NCBI taxonomy): Eukaryota > Fungi > Ascomycota > Pichiomycetes > Serinales > Debaryomycetaceae > Lizanozyma > Lizanozyma gosingica. Next base: position 313,734 of record JAKVQZ010000001.1, on the reverse strand, counting down.
AGGTGCAGAAGGAATAGACAATATCAACTATTTCCGCCCATTTCTTTGTATTTGAATCTGATCCTGATAACTGCAAATCTTCGGTGAAGGTGGACTTGAGATTGTTATCATCAAAATTGAACTGAGATGCGATAAATTGGATCGCAAGTATATTAATGTCTTCGTTGGCACTTCGTAGGTCAGCAAGTAAAATCGGGTACATCACCTGAAACAAGTTGTTGAATCGGTCATTTGAAGATTTGTATTTGAAGGTTGTTGTGTCATTCCCCTGCAATGCCTTGATTAAACCCGGATTAACATCGTTTAATATTCCAACAGCATAGTAACCCAACTGCTTTTCCGAAAATACTGTCGATCTGATCAATTCAATGGTTTCCTTGTGTCCGAAGTTAATCAACAGCGAATAACCCATTAAATACAAGTACATCAACTTGCAGATGTACTTCTTTTTCTGGTACCCATTCAAGTTTGATGTGTTGTTGAATTTAGTACGGATATTGTTCAATTCCAAGTTTATTCGGCGTGTCTCCTCCTCGGAGTCCTTGGCATGGCGAAGATCCACGATGAACTGGTTTAGCCCTTTCATCGTACTCATGGTGTTAAGACTCTCGGCACTACGTGCAAGGTGATTTTGTTTGATCTATGGTGGGTGCGGAGGGATTAATTGCGGTTAATCACGGATAATTGCGGTAACTATGCCCCCCCCTAATATAGTATTTTTGCAGATCAGATAGTCCGAGCTTGTTATATTGTTTTATCCGGAGTCGGATTAAGTTCACACTGTTCCATCAACAGATATCCAAATCAAATCCGGTGAAACCTTCAACTTCTCCTCAGTGGTAAAGTGTTGCAAAGACGACGAATTTGGTGCCTGAAAATACCCAATTCTGATCCGAGCAACGAGCTGGTTCCGAGACCGGAAACGAAGGAAACGCCGAGCTCATTCCGGTACCGCACCGAATAACATGATTAGGATTGAGGCGCGAGGTCGTGTACTATATCTATAGAATCGTGTGTTCTCATTGGTCAAATGTTTGCGATCGCTATTGGGTGCCCCGGTCAACCAACAGTTTTGTGTTACCTGAGATTTATTTCCAGTGGAGGAAAAGTTTTCGAAAAAGCGACTACAGAAGGTCGTAGAGACAGTGTTATCACGTCAGTTAAGGGTAGGGAAGCGATTCTATACTAAAACCATAGCGAGCCATAATAGTAAAGATGTCTGCTGTTGCCAAGAGTACTTTCACCAAGTTGGACTGGGCCAAGGTCGTCTCTACCTTGGGATTGACCGGCTCTACTGCCTCTGCATTGACTGCCTTCAAGAAGAGATCTGAGGATGCCCAAAAGGATCACTTGACTTTGGCATCCCAACCTACTGAAGTTGACTTTGCCCACTACAGATCTATTTTGAAGAACACCAAGGTTGTGGATGAGATCGAGAAGGCTGTTTCTTCTTTCAAGCCTGTCACTGTTGATGTTTCCAAGAACCTCAAGTCGATTGAGATCTTTGAATCTAAGGCCATTGAAAACGCCAAGTTGACCGAGAAGTCTGTATTGGACGAAATCAAGCAATTGCAAGACACATTGAAGGACATTGAATCTTCCAGACCATTTGACCAATTGACCGTTGACGATGTCGCCAAGGTTAGACCTGACTTGGACGAGAAGGTCACCTACATGGTTACCCACGGTAAGTGGGAAGTTCCAGGCTACAAGGAGAAGTTTGGTGACTTGACTGTTATGTAAGAGACTCGTCGAAGTTCTCCTTCGCGTTGTCAGATCATATGTTACGACTGTCTAGATCCACAGGTATTTATAATAAAAGAGTTATTCAACGTTACGCATAAGAGAAAAGTATATTACGGATTATGGTAGTTTCTTTGTTTAACCACTTTAACTACTGGCTAGTGTTAGTGTTAGTGGCGTTTGCTCATTTTTCACGACTTGAGTTGGATGCTTTTGTAAAACAATTGTAGAGGAAGACCCTCATTGTATTGTACTTTTTTTTAACTGCTTACTTCCCATTTATTTGTAGATTTGTTCCATATCCTTATCCTTGGCCCAACATGCACTAGAAGATCAAACCAGTCCAAATAGCTTGCAGGCCAATAACTTAAGTGGTTTATCGATGATGGTATCTCTGTAATTGTTGCTGGAGAATTGGACCAATTATATCTAACACCCTTATCAAAGCATACATCCCAAGACATAACCACAATGTTACACATAAAGCGCTTTTGCACATCTTCAAGAAGCAAAGTCAATTGTGATGTCGTCTTGTATTTGTTGCTGTCCTTTCTCAATGAAAAATGGAGGTGTGACAAATTATTGATAACTAGAGTTTCAAGCACAATACTGATCTCCTCCAGCAGTAGAATTTCCTTTAACGTAGAGAAAAGCTCTGAAAAGCTATCGACAACATATCGCAAAGAAGGCAGAGTTTCAGGATTGAAGCCGCAGTCGATGATTATACTATTAGGGGAAGTTAAGAAGCTGGTATATTGCAAGTAATGTTGTTTGTGCTGTTGCGTCTGGAAAAGTAAGTGGACAGAACTTTTGGAAAGTTCAATAATGGAGTCTTCGCTTCTGCCAGACGGCACAGTTATTGTACTATGAGGGACGCATACTAGGTCGACCACTGACTTTATCTTCATGCCATTTGATGAAGTGCATGTGGTGATAACTTATTCCGATTACACGAGTGTATTTTATTTTTCTCCTTAATTACTACGAAAATTGTCCGGATTAATGAAGGGACGGTTTTATCAGCCAAACAAACTGTTATGCAATGCAATGCAATGTAGAAAATAATACGGAAAATAATAGCAGTAGGTGTAAGTAGAGCATCACTTAAGCTGGAAAAATGCAAGAGGGTTGTAAGACAGAGCGGTTTCTTTATTGGATTTCGAGTAAAATAAAAATGAATTTTGAAATTGCCTCTTACTATGTGAAGTGGAATTTCCGACTACTAGAAGGACCTTCTCAGAAAGTGTGATACACTTAGAATAAACAAGCTATATACTATTGACAATTAAAAAAGTATGCAACAAGGGATGAGTAATCTCTGTTAGAATTATGATTATGGATTATTGTATATTTTTAGCATGTTTCCCCCTAAAAATTGCATTAAGAACCAGTCTAAAAATGCTGTATTGCCTTTAATTAAGGCTGAAGAACAGGAGTCCTTTTTCCTTAGTTTTTACCCCAGAACTTCTTCATGTTACGGATGTTTGTCTTGACCAACTCAGAAGAGCTCATGGAGAACAAATCATCGATTTCTTCCAAGGTCTTGTCCTTGGTTTCTGGCATGAACAACAATTGGTAAATGAAACCAATGAAAGCGATACCACCATAGAATCCCAAGGTCAAACCGGTGTATGTGAAAGCATTCTTCATCCTGTTGAAGTTGTAGGTAACAGTGAAAGCCCACAAGTACAAAAGGAAGGAACAGATAGACATACCCACAGTTCTGGTTTGCAAGGAGAAGGATTCAGATGGACAGACCCATGTCAAACAGGCGTAAGCACCAAAGAAACCCATGTACAAAATGATACCACTCAAATAGACACCTTCAGCAGCAGCCAAGTTTGTCTTGTTGTTGATGTTATAACCAATACCAACCAAAACCAAACCAATGAAGAAACCAACAATGTTCATACCCCAAGTTCTTCTACCGAAACGGTCCATCCACAAAATAGCAGGAATAGTACCAATCAAAAGGGAACCACCACCGACCAAAGACATAAACACAGACTTCTTTTCGTCGAAACCGATTTGACCCATCAAGGTGGACATATAGTACATGACAGCGTTGACACCAGTCAATTGACCCAAGGTAACCATAGTAGAAGCATAAACCAAAGCACGTCTGTTTCTTGGGATGGTGATCAAGTCGGACCAAGCTTGCAATCTGGACTCGTTCTTTCTTCTCTCGGTTTCCTCGTAGGCAGATTGTCTCATTTCGATGAATTCCAATTGGGCATCAGGGTCGTTGATATCTCTCAATCTCTTCCACACGAGGAAGGATTCACCGATTCTGTTCTTGTGTGCTAACCAACGAGGAGACTCAGGAAGCAAGAACAAACCTGCAAACAAGATGGTAGAGAAGACCAACGAGGACCCCAACATGTATCTCCAGCCAGCTTTGACATCGAAGAAGATAGCAGCGATAGCGTAACCCATGACTTCACCCAAAGCAATCGAGAATTGGTACAAGGACACCAAGTTACCACGAACATTAGCAGGAACAGATTCGGCAATGTAGACACCAACACAACCACCTTCGATACCAACACCGATACCTAACAAGAATCTACCAGCGTACATCACCTTGTAGTTATGAGCAAGAGCGCACATAATGGCACCAGCGGTGTACCAAAGACAGGAGATAATCAATGCCTTCTTTCTACCCCAGTATTCGTTCAAAGGAGTCATCATAAGTGAACCAGTCATGGCACCCAAAGGCATCAAGGAAGAAATCAAAGACACTTGGTCGTCAGTTGTGTGCAAGTGTTCCTTCATACCAATCATGGCACCAGAAATAATGGATTGATCGACACCAGACAAGGCACCGGCGAAAGCGGCAAAACCACCCAACAAATACACCATGTGCATCTTGTTTTTGAATTCTAATTCAAACTCACATGCCTTTATCTTTTCCCAGAAAGTTCTTTCGTGCTTGTATTGAGCAGAACTAGCCTCTAACTCTTGGATTTCCTTGGAGAAATCAAAGTTCTTACCTAATTCCAGCTTGTCGACCTTGACATTGTCGACTCTGACCGATTCCTCCGAAGAGTTATCAATTTTGTTTTTACCTTCGAAAACACTCATGTTCTCTTGTTGCTAATTGCTGATGAGATAGTAGAATTCAGAACTTCAGGATTAAGAGGATTTGGAGTGCCTTTTATAGTCATCACTATTGATAGAGAGATTCGCACCCAGTATTGTTCCGCAACAGAAACCAAAAAAATAATTAATCCCCAGAACCGGAACAGGCGTAACTGCATGTACTCCACACCGTAATGATACAAAGAACCTTGAACAATGGTACCTCCACATAGATTGTTCCGGGCATCACCTTGTCACTCTATCAGTTTTTATTACATCTCCAATCGCAACTCAACTTTCCAAAGAAAGCATCTGATGCTGGCGCAGCATATGGAAAGCTTATCCATGGAGCCCTGGTTTCCATTGCACACGCCCTATCATTGGATATCTGGCCTGTTGTCACCAGTTTTCCATTATCCTTGGGCAATCCACTCAAGGAGTGAAACATTCTCATATACAATGGTGTCACCCCCCATGTCCCCACAACACACGGGAAGTTATTCGTAATTTTTTAATCCACAAACGCAGGTCGCCTGAAAAAAGAATCCAAATAGTTTGTCCGTAGAGGTGGCAACGGAACAACCTTTACGGGTCATGTACATGACAATCCAGGAACAACCTGCATTACAAGTGTAACCGTGCGGGGTCTGAGTTAATCCACCGCACGTGACCACTATGGGAACTAAATTGTTTTTATGCCCCATAAAGCAATCAGCATAAGTTCAATAAAACTGCAAATGGGAGCTGACATTGGGGAGTTTGAGTACAAGAAGACGCTATGATCCTGGAACTGAGTTACTCCTACTAGTTGTGCATTACCATTACCAACTGACCCAACGCGTACATCCAATGAAAATCTGTGGCCATGGACATATGCAAAAAGTTCTGAAGAGCCTTTCTTAATCAAAAGGAATTTTTGTGCTTCAATGTAAGTGATCCTGTATACACTTTTAAAATATGGTAGGACCCCCACGTAGAAACAAGACGTACTTAGTTACAATTCGCGTAACAGATGAATAAAATAATGTCTCCATAGCCGATAGTCTTCCTCAATGCACCCCACTAGGAACTTAAGTTAATCCTTAATTATTCACACAAGAAGGAAGGGAAAGATGCGGAGTATCTCTAAATAACAATGGCGCACTTGATCTTTTGATGGCGTATAGCCTCGAACATCTATAAAAACTTGATTCTTTTTCCTTGATCATTGTCCTTGAATTTGTTGGGACACGAACATTAGGACTTGCGACTATTTGTCTCAGACGTGCCAGCCGTGCGTATGGCTAGCAATCCAGGACTTACATAACGAGTTGCTCCGATGGGTTTGGAGTTAGAAATGTGGGGTGATTCAAGGAATATCTCTATGAAACACTTTGGTAAATGGACAAGAGTCGGAATTCATGAAAATATTTGAATCAAAGAAGCCTATGTGTATAATTCTGTAAATCCAAGCCCAATGTTAACACGCATTCACTCCATCACACCCAAGCCGCTCAGGAATAATAAGGCATGGAGAATTGTACAATAATGGTTGTAGGAAGGGCTGTATGGTGACCTGCATAGTAAACAAAGAGACTCTACTTTTCTCCGGAATCAAATGATTGCTAGTTCCCCCACGTCAAGATTTTTTCCAGACTGGTAGCTACCCTAGAAGGTTTTTTCTTGTAACTGTGAAAATATAAGTATTTTTACCTAAGGAAGACCTTGCAGATGAACATTTAGTCTGTTCTAGTGGAGTCGATTACTCAATAACAGTTCATAAATTCAATAGTAGACGTGACTCGTTCTCACTTTTCAATGGAAATCGACCCTAGCCCAAATAAGTGTTTATCCTATTACCATTGTTTTTCCGTGTCCATTATGATCACTTGTTCAAATTCCCAAACGTTTATCCCATTCCCAACAGATTTTGGGAAGGTTCGGTGATTAACTGAACTATAATGTGACCAATTGAACTTGAATTACGGAATAATTACCGCATCCCCACTCTCGCCCCGCATTGCAGAAGTTCTTTTATTGTGTATGTGGGGAAAAACTAACCAAAACTCATCAAACGCCCTTAATGTACTGTATTGCAAGGAGTGCATGTTGTCTTTCTAAATTTGTACGAAACTATCCAGTAACAATTTTCCGGTATACTTCCGCCCAACCCATACTTATCTCGCATAATTTATCTAAGTTCTGGTTGATAATCTTTACTACGATTATACTAGAACAGTATCATCTGTTCATTTCAAATAGCCCATCCGCCTAGGTCTCGCAGTCTTTTGTGAAATTGTCAGCCGTAACGTGTACATGATTTAGATTTCAAAATAAGAGTTTATCACTCAGGAAAAGTAATGAAGATAGTACAATGGACCCTACTTCATCAAAAAACTATACGATAGAGAGCATGTAGAACGCGATAAGGTAAGGTAGGATTCAATCCTTAACTGGAGAGGCAATGGATTCACTCAATCACGATGGGGTATTTTTTCTGAAACTCCTCCGCCAAATGCTTTTTCAATGCTTGAAATCTATTGTCAAATGATTTCTTGCAATACGTGCATCTCATTGGAGTCTCTTTGAGCAATTTCTCCATGCGTGGCTTATCTAAGGCCAAGTAAAACCGTTCCGGATTAGACGTAGCCGTTCGATTTCCATTGCCATCTGTAATTTTGACAGAAGCGGGGGAGTTCCGTAAATCTGTGGGAGAGTCGTCTGACTCTTCCCTGTGGGAGACATCTGATTCCAGACCAGAGTCATCGGCGCTGTCGTATTCATTTTCTTCTTTGGGGCGCAACAAATGCTGAAGTTTCCTGCGTTTGTATTTGCTCATAGACGGTAGTCTGGGACTGGTTGTTGCCGTAAATCCAGGTTCGAATCCCTCAAAGGGTATAAAGAAGGGCGTTGTGAATGAATTGTAATGCTTCTTATGTTTCATCCGGCACGAATTAAAGTCTTGCAGAATAACGTGAATGTGAAGATGGGCAAGACTGGGGACCGCGTGGACACCACATCTTACAAAATCTTGCCATTCACCTCCATATTCCTTCTCTAACTCCTCTACTACCATTTTCCTTGCTTTTTCAACGTATGGCTTGAGTAAACTATAGTTAGTTGTATCAGACAATGCCTCAACCGGATGGAGTCGAGAAATTGTACTGCTGCGTGGAATAACTAACCAGTGGCGCACGGATTTGGGGAACCCGTCTCTGATAACCACAACATTGTCATCGTAGAATATCACCAGATCAGAATGATTCAGTGGGTCTGCTATATATGTCTCGAAGGCAAATCTGTAACTCATGGTGAATTCGGTATCTATTTAAGTCATACTTTGTTCCGTCGCGGCCGATATCAAAGTTTCTACAAGCGAATTTCTCTCATTCATTTATAAAGCTTCATTATCATCAAAGATATTTTAAACTATATAATATTCAGAAAAGCTTACTTTATCCGCCTGAAGATATGTAAATGAAGGCATCCCCGAGAGATATTACGAATACAAACATTAATTACAGTCAATTATGCTGTTGGAAAACGTGCAAGGTAGATGTATCGTCATAGTGATGTAAACCCAGTTACTGCACACTACAAATAACTGTTTTAACTTTGAAGCCTTTGATTTTGAGTACCAGTGACATTTACAAAAGCTACATCATTACTACGGAAGGGGACATGTAGATACGCTACAACAACTTCCATAACATAATTATCCTTTTCTTCTCATATCTACTAAATTGATCGGCAAATGGGATTTTCCGATACTAGAAAGAAATTCAAACCGTGCCCTTACTATATGTGTGCTAGTCTGCGTATTGGCATCGTCATATTTTCCGCTTTCTCACTGGAGCTGCTGCCCGGACGGTGGCTGAAGTGTCAGCAGAATCAGATGTTGCAGCATCTTGGGCCAGTTTTTCCGACTCTGATAACTCCTCGTTGGTCTTCAACTTAAGGGCCTCCAATTCCTTCATAAACCAGATGACTAACCCGTATAAGCAAACAGCAATAACAAACAAGTTGATGAAGTGAATGGATCTAGTATAAACAGCCATCGTCGCCAACAACATCAATAGCATGGCAAACAGAGCGTGTGTAGCAGTGACCAACGCTGGGGTCATTCCCGCTTTAAACACCGATTCCCATAGCTCAACAAAAAAAGACATCGTTATACCCCTTTGCAGCCACCACAGGAATTCAACAGGGTCTATAGGATTCGGATTTGACCACTAACAGCTCTTAAGTAAATCCAACTTAAGTGGCAGGTTCTTCACTTGATCTTACCAATCTGGTTTTCCCTATGCACGACCTGGGGGAGTCGTTCTTCACCAGAAAATTTTGTTACCAAACCAACCGAATTTGAAACTAATCGCCACAACGTCTAAAAGAAGACCCTATACTCAACCAAAGTACTACTATAGAATTAAGGTAATTCAGGAACACATATATAGGCAAAGAGAGATATAATAACTTGGGCACAATGATTTCGGTGGATGATTCATTTATATCGGACGATGAGGTGGAGTACTGGTACGTATTGGTAATGAATACTGAGATCCAAGAATCAATTTCTGGAGGAAGCTAATTAGACTTTTGTATACTAACATTGCTACAGTCCATTGTGTGTGGAAGAAATGGATATTTCCGATAAGAACTTCAAGCCTTGTCCCTGTGGGTACCAGATCTGTCAGTTCTGCTACAACAACATTCGGCTGAATCCTGAATTGAATGGCCGTTGCCCTGGGTGTCGTAGACTATATGATGATGAGAGCGTTGAATACAAGACTATCTCGCCCGAGGAGTACAAGTTGCAACAATTAAAGAAGGAGAAGAGGGAACGGGAGAAGAAGCAGCGGGAAAAAGATAAGAAAGAAATGGAAACAGCAAACAAAAAGCATTTGGCAGGTCTCAGAGTGGTCCAGAAGAACTTGGTTTATGTCACAGGCTTGAACCCTCCATGTCCTTCGGATGATTTGCATACAGTCTTGAGATCAGACAAGTACTTTGGCCAATACGGCAAGATCACCAAGATAGTCATTAATAAGAAGAACCCTTCATCATCGGGTAATCCCCCTGCGGGACATCACTCAAACCCGGGATTAGTGGTTTATGTCACATTCCTGAGAAAGGAAGATGCGTTAAAATGTATCCAAGATTTGGATGGTTCGTTGTGTGACGGAAGAATCTTGAGGGCAGCTCATGGTACAACAAAGTACTGTTCTTCATATTTGAGGGGCCATCCATGTCCAAACCCCAACTGCATGTTCTTGCATGAACCGGGTGAAGAGGCAGATTCTTACACCAGAAAGGACTTGTCTACCCAATCGGGAATTAAGATGTCCATGATGGGTATGAATAATAGCAACAGATCTTCATCAAATGTCAATTTTACTGGAGGTCACCACTTTGGTACTAGTGATGATGATCACCAAAGTGATAGTAATGAACCTGCCAGCGCTGTCTCCACACCAGTTGGTAGTGCTCCGACTACTGTGGTGGCTCCAATCAGCAGTAATATGCAGCCAGCATCGGTGGCTCCTTTACCAGCAACAGCACACTGGGCCAATGATGGGACTGCTAGCAGTGCCAGTGCATCTCCATCAGTGGCCAATAACGCTAATTTGACCAATGCTGCGGCCTTCCCTACTTTGGGTGAAATTGTGAGGGAGCAGAAGTTGCAACAAAAGAAGGATGGTTCCAAGCAGAAGACCAAGGGTAAGGTTACAAAAGATACGGCCTTGAATCCAGATGACATTGATATAGATGATGATGCTGCACAACAATTTATCGAGGAGACTACTGATTACTTGAAGGCATTGAGCGACAATAAGGAAAAGTTGAAGGTTACCTTTACGGGGTCAGTATCGAAGTCGGATGGTAAGAATCTCTTGCCATTATTCTCATTTAATCCTTCTACTGCTTATGTTAATGATTTCTCTCTTAATGATGAAAAGTTGGTATCCCGGCAGATAGTTGAAAGATTTCTTTTGAAGCCTTTGAAAAACTATGATTTGGCATATCAGAATCACCCATTCACACAACAGCAAACTTTATTGCAATCCCAGTTGCAGCAACAACAACAACTACAAGCTCAGCAGTTAGCACAGAGACAACAGCAAAGAATTGTTACACAGGGCAGCACTCCTATTAACCAACAGGCCACATTATCGATGGAGCAGCAAAAACGCTTGTTAGAATTGCAACAAATACAGCAGCATAGGGCTCAATCTGATGCCCATTCTGAGTCGTTGGATACCCCTGGTTTAGCCAATGAAGTCTTGTTGCAACAGCAGGGCGGAACTCAGCCAACACCACAGCAATTAATGATGCTTTTCCAATTGCAACAACAACAACAGCAGCAACAGCAGCAGCAGCAGCAGCAGCAGCCACTGCAACAGTCACAACAACAGGTTAATATTTTGAGATTGAATGAAAGAGCCAATACTTCCACTCCTCCACCTCCTGGTCTTTTTGCATCAAAGGGAAACATTGATAACCAGCAGATGCAACAACAAATGCAACTGCAACATCAACAACAAGCATTTGCAACTACTGCATCTGCCTCGGCCATGGCTGCTCCTTCTTCCAGTTCTCAATTGTTGACTCAGTTGATGAGTGGTAAGAGATAGAGCCGATCCAATGTATAGTACTATTTTATACTTAATATTTTTTCATTCCAGTTATATATATGAGAATGGGGATTTGATTTCTTGAACGCTTTCAGAAGCCATCTCAATTAAAGCACCTGCCTCTTCGGTAAAGACGTCTTCCAGTTTCATTTTCAGTAATCGTGCACTGATGTTTCTGGGAGTAAAGTTGTAATTGAAAATTTCCTTACGGAGTAAAAGCAACACCAATAACCGAATAAAATGGTTTCTGGTCATTTCGAGTGCAGATGCGCTAACGGTAGGACTATCAACAGAGAGAAAATCAACTGCAGTAGTAATCCATTTATTCACTTCAAAAGTCCAGATGTTGTCTTCCGAGAGCTTCTCAAATCGCTTTCGATAGTGTTCATCTGGCTTCAAACTGCCCGTAATCTGAGCTAAAATATCTTCAAAAACATACAACGCTGCGGATTCTGACTTCCCCCGCTTTGTAAGCCACTTATTTTGAACCAATGCCTCCTTAACATAAGAGCCCCATCTACTAGAACCACCTGAGCTACTGCTAGCTATACTCTTTTGGGAGGCACCAACATGATTCCCTTGGGCTCCTGTTTCAGTTGGGGAATTGGGGTTTTGTGTACTTTCATGAGAATTACCTTTTGTATGTGGTACAATGCGGTCGTTAGCATCTATTTTCATTTTCAAAGGTGATGGTTGGTCTGAGAGAATAGGTGATGAGGTCGTCTTATTGTAAAACCTTCTCGATGGAGAGGCATCTGAGGTCGCCAAGTCTGGTGGGGCTTTAATTGTGTCTTGTGCAATTTTGTTCACGTCAGCCGATGGAGATAAATCGGTCACTTCCAAAGGCAATTTCGCTGCTTTAACATTAACTGTAGAGCCCTCCTTCGCTGCCTCCCCCAGGTTCTCCTGTGTTGAGTTGGTATTGATGCGTGCTGCACTAGGCTTCCCATTCACACTATTGATCTCAGCTTTCTTCATGCGCAGATTAGTAGTCGCATTCGCCAGTCGAGTGAGAGAAATTATAATGCTGCTCTTAGAACCTTCAACAGTATGCGAACTGGTACCCTGTGTCAAGTTACCCCCGGGTACCTCGTGATGCTTTGCTGCAGCCTTTTTATTACCTTTAATCAGCCAAATTGCATGAGATTTGGTGGTGTCCCCATTGAAATGTGTATTTGTAGCACCTGCATAGTACGGCACGTGATTTGGAAGGATTGCTTTTGAAGCTTCTATCTGACTTCTGGTTCTTAGTTTTAAAGCTATCACCAACTCTCCTAGACGTTCCCTATCAAAAGCAATTGAGTCATTCTCTAACAAAGAATCTTGCATACCTTTAATGTAGTCTGACCCCTTTCTGAAATGGCTATAGAAGAGTTCACGGATATAATTTTGCAAATTCTTATCTGTGAAGAATTCATCCATAATGGCACTTTTACTGAGGTTCATTTCTTGTTGCTTTGTGGATGCTCCTCTGACTTCTCTTGTAGATGCCTGTAATTTCAGATTCTCCAGTGACAAATTATCTCCCTTTTTTTGCAGTGTCTCGACGCCTTCGCAACCTTTATCTTCAGTTGCGAGTAATGGGGTCTCCCTAGTAGATGATGGATTTGATGGTGATGATAATTCCATTTGCTCGCAACAGTTGCTTTCTTCAGTTTTATTAAAAGCCACGAGAGTGGCGTAAGGTCTTCTAGGCATTATGCGACTATACTTTTCGTAGTAAGCTTGGTAATTGGCTTCAGGTTCTCCATACAGTCCAAAGATCTTGAGGAAGAGCTTCCTCATTTGTATTGCACATTCAGCATCATAAGCACTCAAATGGAACCCAGTTCTCTTCTTGACTTCTTGTCTAATTCGGTTGATGTCATCAGGAAATTGACTTTGTATTTCGTCCATAAGTGGGTTAAACTCTGAAGGCGAGGGACAATTAAATCGCAATCCATAGTGCAAGAGCAAGTAGTTGGCTTGGCGCTTGGTGATGGACACATTGAACCTTTCTTCAAACATTTGTTGTACATAGTTACGTTTATTTTCTGCAACATTAGATTTATCGGCAGCTTCGAAAATTGTTTTGACATGCGCCGACGACCATTTATCCAACAGATCAAACGAACGTAAAGGGGCGCATATCCTTAGCCTCGCAAATGTGTGGCCCCCATCATCATCAAAATCGGACTTTCTCCTGTGAAACTTGGGTTCGATAGGCTGATGGCCGATAGGTGGAACCAAAGAACCTGAATTCACATCATCTACAGCTATGACTTTTGGCGCCTTAACTATTTTCGAAACATTATTTGGTTCACTTACCTGGGTAGTATCAACAGTACTAGGGGGACCAGGTATAGTCTTTGGGGAAGGCCATAAATTGGATAAGGGTGGTAGGTTCACTTTATCCAGTTGCACAAAAGGCCTTGCACCGATCCCAGGACGTTCAAATACAGGACAATAAGCTTGTTGCAGTGACGGTGCAGTGAGGTTAATTGGCATGGGCAGAAATGGAATCCCTGATGGTGTAAACGATGGTTCAACCATTCCGTATGATATCTTGCCAGTAGTTGAAAATCGAAGGTTATGATTTGGCCAATACTGTGGATCTGCTTTGGGTAAAGGTAGAATTGGGGAATTTGTGTATGGTAGTACTTCGGTAGCACCTCCAATTTGTGAAAATTGTCTGTTTTGAATTATAGGCACACCATCTGGAAATCTCTTTAATTGAGGGCCAGAAGATCCTACTCCACCAGTAATATTACCATTGTTTCCTTCTATTCGGTTTTGTGTAACCAGAGGACCAGACAATGGTGATGTTAGGGAAGGATTAATTTTCGATGCATCTGAGGATGGGACATTACCACAAAGAGGAATCGACATATGACCGGTGACACCCGAATCTTTAGTGGGTATGCGTATCTTTTTAAACTTAATGGTAACGAAGAATTGTGGTCGATCAGTCAGATTTGCTGAGTTGGAGGTGTAGTTATTACTTGGTTCGGAGGGACCTGTTGTAGCTGTAGGTAGTGGCGGACTTGCTATTGATTCAGAAAGGGTGTTGTTGATTTCGGAACTACTGGAAGTTTTCGCCTTCAAAGCATTACTGGGTCTTCCCCGCGTTGGCTTCTTCTTTATAGGTTCAGAGGAGGCGTTACCAATCGTGGGGGCAGCCAGTAGACCTGAAGTAGATGTAGACATTACATTCGAATTGGGTAAGGTTGATGGCGGTTGCAGACGCTTAGAGCGCATCTTACTCACGCGCAGCGTTGAGTAAGGTGTAGAATGCGATTTCTCGCGATCGGCTACCAGTTTAATCAAAACTGCCACCTTAGCCGCCTCCCTGGCGTTGTCCACCAACTCACGCCGCACAATAGCAAGGTCTGGAGTCTCGCCTAAGATAGCTATGATGGGCAATTGCTTTTCGATGCGTCTTTCGTACTCGTCAAAAAGGCCAAGGATTTGCTTGTCGAGGTCAGATATCTGCTCCTTAGTGATCGCGAGTTTGGTGCGCAAAAAATGGGCCTCGTAGTTGATCTCATCGTATTTCCTTAGCTTGTAGAACCCTTGCATGATCATAGGGTCATCTATAGTTGTCTCGCATCTTGTATAGCGAGCTATTAATTGATCTTTCCTCTCGTTGTAGAGGGCAAGCTTACGCAATTGAGGACCCATTGTGTTTGTGATAGACTTTAGTGGAAACGTTAACGTGGGCCACCCGAAATTATAAACAGAACACGCGTTGTCTCTTGGTATGGAAAGGCTCCAAGAGGTAGTAATTGGCGCTGTTACCCTGTTAATCAGTAGTATTGGTGGATATTTCTGATCTATCGGGTTGTTGTGTCTAAGAGGAAACTATTTAAAGAAAGAAGGAAATTGATTTGTGTACAAAGTGTATGTCACTACGATAAAAGCGATTTAGTACCAGGTTAAAAAAACTCCATTTAAAATCACCTTTTGGTTGGTGCACTTCTTTGTTAGAAAAGCTCGAAAATGACTTCCCAACTACAAATTTCTACTTTTGCCGCTAGGTGTGCTATTTCCTCCGCTTGTGAAAAGTTTTCATGATGATGTACAGATGCATAGTATGCGACATTTCACTTGCATGAATTTTTAATTGTTTGAACAAGCATTAAGTGCCCTTTAACGAGACAGAGGCTTCTGACCAATCAGAGCACGATAACCTTAGTATTTGGTTGGTACACGAAGTCAATTTTAAATTCGAATCCAACTCCGGCTATATAAGCGTAATACGCATTTACAGACATTTAGCATGTCCTGGTACCTATTTGCTAAATGATAGTATGGTGTTTTATCACATCACTACAAGATGAGTGCAAGTGAGCCTTAGGAAGATCGATGGTAGTAGATGCTCTTTGAGGAGCGCAAATTTTAAACGACAAAGTCGTGTCTCAAACTTGTGGTTCCCAATTCCGAAGCTCAAAGGAGATATTTGTCAACCCCTCTCTTTGGGGCTCAACGTGTCATGTAGCTGCTATTTGGATTTAGGTAGTGTCATTGTGGTGGATAAGAGTAGGATTATTTTTCTGCTTACCATCTCAGAGAATATTTGATCCACCACAATCTTAGCACATTTTAAAGTCATACTCTGAGGACATTCACAGTTGGGTAGGTTACCTGAATTCGAGAACAAATTACTTGGGTGCTCATCGAATGCGAATTGTAGCACCAGCAACTTTGCTAGGTTGGTCAGCAAATCTGCCCACGAATACTAACCCTTTTACATTGCCTGAAATTCAATCTAATTCTCCGTATCTACATAGTGGAACTCCTTTTCGGTATACAGCCTCGTTGACGCATTCTATAGTTACTTTCTAGTCAAAAACTCCTAAACATTGAGTTTATCAAGCAACCTGTGGGGGCTCTGAATCACTTCTTATCAGCATGTTTGACACAGTTACTTTCCATTAGGAACAAACGGAAATAAATTTAACCACTCCTCCCCCTTCCCCCCCATAGTGTTGTACACTATACTATGTATTTACTTCTTAGCTCTTAGCAACTATCGATGCCCGTGGTCAAATTGTCCGAGATGTCCAAAGGCATAATCGTCAGCAAAATACATTCTACCGTGTAGAATTGATTGTACCATGTCAGGTTGGGAATATCCTTAAATTGATAATAATGTTATTCGAAATGTAAACTGCAGAAGTACTTTGTAATCTCTGACGATTAAACAATCACATACGATTCTGAGGACGAATATATAAACATTATAGAATAGAGAAACTGGCCTGCATATTACGGGGCTACAATTTAGCGGGTAGATTACCTAATTGGTAATCCGCTTAATTCAGATTTATGGTAGACCTAGCACTTAATATGTAATTTTCTCATATTCTCATTATCTTCTTTTTTCAGTGTCCCTTTCCTCCCAACCCCCACCCTTCTAAGCAATTTGCAATATATTGGCAGATATCTGAAGAAAAGGAGACGATCATAGCAGGCTTCTTAAGTACCAATCACTTTTGTTTCCAATGAGTCACCATTTTGTTTTAGACGACTGGAATAATGTTGTACCAACTCTATTGGATGTGATTGTATGGAATTCTGTAGTGATCACGCAGTAGATCCCATTGAAAAGGTTGAGAAGCAACAACGAAACAACAACTTTGCATCTTGTACAAATCTCATCAAGTATTCATATATAGCAATATAGAGCTATAATGCTTTGATTCCTAAGTATTAGGTAAATATAAAGAGACATAGGATTTTTTTTCTTCTACATCGCACTTTTCTGGTTAAGAAATGCATTTGAACTTGGTGCAAGTGGACGTTCGTAATAGGCATTCTAGGATAGTGACTTTCATAATTATATGATTATCAACAAACTTTGTGGAGTCTTAACACTAAATTGAACTACTTTGTTGAATGGAAATTGTATATATGAACCCTGAGAACTACTTTATTGTTTAGCTAAAAAGGAATGTTCTTAAACGTACTGTACCCGATATAGAATGGGCTATTGCGCAAAATCAGACTCAGCCTTGAAAAGGAGGCGCTGATATATATTTATATAAGGGGGTCTTCCACGGTCGGAATTGTTCAAACGATATAATTCAGAAAGAAAGCTTTTTCCCGGCATATCAAAAAGCTTTCTTTCCCATAACGCAATTTAGCATATGGTCAGAATGTCTACTACTCCCACCAACGCAACCGATACCTACTACTGGCGAGCATACAACTTCACCCCGAATTTGGGGTTGAACATTGAGTTCGCCGTCCTCTTTGGGCTTTACTTCATCTACGAGTCCATCAACATGATCAGAACTTACAGAACATACCGTTTGGACTCGCGCGTTTCCATATCCAATGTGCGTAGATTTGTGATGTCGGGGGTACCATTCGTAATAGGTACCCTTATGGAATGCGTTGGGTATGTTGGTCGTATTATATCCCACTATAATACCCAACGTTTGGACGCCTATATTATGCAATCTTTGCTTCTTTTGATTGCCCCAGCTTTTATGGCAGCTTCTTGTTACATGATCTTCACTGATATCTTGAGATACATTTTCTGCGATGAATTGTCTAGACGTTACAACTACTTGACGAAGCTCTACGTTTTCGGTGATGTTCTCTCCATCTTGTTCCAAGGTGCTGGTGGTGGTTTGCTTGCTGCCCAAATGAGCAGCTCAGGTAAAACTTTGATTATCATTGGTTTGTTTTTGCAGATTTTCTTCTTCAGCACCTTCACTGCTTTGATCCCATACATGTTAATTACCGTCAAGCAACACCCATCGTTGAAGGCCGCTAACGAAAAGCCTGTATCATCTCGTCTTAACTGGAGATATATGTTGCTTGGCCTTTTGACCATTTGTGTCTTGATTTTGATCAGATCTATTTTCAGAGTCATTGAATACTTGGAAGGTATCAACGGCTTCTTGATCTCCAATGAGAAGTTCTTGTTCATCTTGGACTCTAGCATGATCTTCTTTGCCTGTTCCATTTACATTGTTGAACACTTCTCTAAGTGTTTGTGCAGATTGCGCATCCTTTCTTATGAATATGTGGCTACTGGCTACGAAATCACCTCTTTAGCATAGTTAATCTCTAGATGTACTAGTACATCCCTCTCCCCATTTTAGAATTCAGATAGACTTTTTATTATGTATATTGAATATGCCTTTGAGGAAAGATTGTAGAAAAAGAAAATTCCAAAATTCTGTATACTGGGATCTTTGTACCATTTTATTAATTTATTTTGAAGTTTTCATATTCAAACGCGTAGGTTATTATAACTAAGTAATCAATTAAAGGGTATAACGATGTATGGTGATCTCGGCCATAAACTTGTGGGCGAGGCCAAACGAGTGGCTAACTTATCAGAGATATCACTTTATCTGAATGATCTTGTCAATGGAATAGTGCGAGAAACCAATGAGCTTCAAAGAGATGCTGAGTTTCTCTCGGAATTGGATCTACTGCAAATCGAAGGTGTGGACGAGAAAAAACTCCAATTGCAGTTGTTTCTAGTGCAACTAAGTATGAGAAGAAACAAACGGTGTCTTTTAGCATATGAAAAGCTGAGAGCCGACAAGATTGTACAGTTCTCGTGGTTGAATGTGGACCCATTAGAGAATGAACTTGTAGGATCTGATGATACGCCTACTAATGCACAATCAACATCCACTGGCAAAGGCTCCGGTGCGAATATGACTTTTGGTAACATGTACAATGTGGGAACATCGCCGGCGATTCCCGATTATACTACTAAACTCTCCATTAACAATTTGAGTCATGCAGAACAGGAGTATTTCCGCCAGTACCAAAATTTGCTATTAAACTACAAGTCAAATTTCAGCGACATCGACCTATCGGGAGATTTGCTTCCTCCCCAGGATATATTCATTGATGTTAGAGTATTGAAGGATGGTGGAGAAGTGACCACTGAATATGGTGTGTTCAATATCGTGAAGGACTCACAGTTCTACGTTCGCAAGCTGGATGTTGAACGTTTAATTCAACAGGGATATCTTGAGAAGATATAAGTTTGAAGAATTCCACCATCCCTGAATACAAATAGGAATCTAATGACTGTGCTGACTAAGGCATTCAATCATAATTAATGATAGTATTTCATTAAGGTACGAAATTGGCGTGCCTTCCAAAAGGCAGGAACTGGCAATGTTTGAGCGTAGTGTTATCAAGTTTTTGCACTCATCCTTTTCTGTTAAAGATATAGGTGATATGTTACTGCCGGGGATGGCTTTTCCATCTTGAAGCTTCCATTTAAGGAAACCCCATGTATCTGGTACTTTACATTATCAACATTTCCTTTTTAGGAAATTTTTTGGGTGGAACCCTCACTACCATATAAAAATACGAGACCCTCTAATTGAGGAGTTAAGACATTACAAAGCCGTGTCTTGGAGTAATATTCCCAAAATAGATATAACTGATGTAGCGACATTTAAATTTAGCGAAAGTATTTAGATGAAATGGAATTCTTCGAATTGTAAAGGAGACGAAAAACTGCTGTTTAGCATCGAGTACACTATTGCTCATTTAAATTCCTTCATTCCTGGCTTCGATTGATAGTTCTAGAGGTGTCAGACATCTTTTCATATAACATACAAAAGCAGTATACCTGCCCTGTTTGAACCTAATCTCAGAAACGGAAAATGCTGAATCCGAATCTATTTAGCAGATACCAGGATGAGCCATACAGCGCCGTAAAGGGTATTTTCAACTTGGTTTTAGCTCTTATGAATGCCCCCGATGAGGGTACAGGTATTGCCAAACTGGTGACCTTTGTTGAAAACTTACTGGGACACAAGATTCCTGAAGTTGTTGTTCAAT
This sequence comes from Lizanozyma gosingica, assembly GCA_030463055.1. Lineage (NCBI taxonomy): Eukaryota > Fungi > Ascomycota > Pichiomycetes > Serinales > Debaryomycetaceae > Lizanozyma > Lizanozyma gosingica. The sequence continues at coordinate 293,491 of JAKVQZ010000001.1, read as the reverse complement.
ACTCTGTTTCAAGGCAAATCAATTTGTTTGGAGGATATCCTAATCAAAATGATGTCTGGCCCTCTATTCTTTTCTGCGTTATCTTCTTTATCATAATAGTGGGCCATTTTTTCGTCTTCTTTATCAATACCTCAAGAGGTCATTACTTTTACTTAACGCTAGTATTTGCGCTTTGCGCTCTCATGAAAGTCGTAAGTTTCGCAACCAGGGCTGCTTGGGGACGTGACGTTACCTTGGTTCATGTGGGCTTAACATCAGAGTTCTTCATTATCGCACCTTCAATTATCATTGTGTCTGCAAACTTGGTTCTAGCACAGAGAATATTCGCTTGGAGACACCCTGTTGGAGGTAATCGATGGTTATTCTGGAACTTTATGTTTGGCCTTTATTTTATGGCAGCAGCTTTCTTAGGTATTACAGCCTTAGCATCGTTTGTTCCTTACCTTAACTTCTTATCAAAGGAGTCATTCCACCGGTGGAATCGAGTTGTGATGGCTACCGCCATTATTGTGATTGCGTACTCGCTTACAGCCATTTCTTTGATTATGTTGGCCTTCTTTTTCAAGCCAACGAGAAAGGATGAAGACTTATATACATATCAACCTTGGTGGATCGAAAGTTTCTCGCCCTTTTATTACGTCAAAAAAAATGCCGCCCAGGAAGCAGAAGAGACATTCATGAAGCGTAATCACAACCACAGACATGCCATTAGAGTCATTGCAGCTACCCATCACCATTACAATACTGTTCAAGGGTTGACCAACCAAAGAGGTAGTCTAAGGCATAATGCTTCAACTATTTTGATTTCAATCACCACCCTTTTTATTTTCATTCCAGCTATTGGAAGAACTATTGTGGTTTTCCATCCCGAAGAGAACGTTTATGCCTCGCCTGCTTCCAACAAAGCTTTTATGTATATCACATGGGGTATTTTTGAAGTGATCATTCATATCTTGTACTTGGTTGGTAGAGTTGATTTGAGATTCTACAGGCCTGATATTTTACCTCAAAAGGTAAGATCTATAATCACTGCCGAGCAAAGTCATTATCCATCTGATAATGAAGAATTTACACCTACTCGTATGAAGAAATACGGCGACTTAGATTCTTATGATGGATTTGAGAGTATTGTCAGTCCCCCTCGCTTTTCCTTTGAAGATGAGAAATCAGACAACAAACAAGCTCCTTTCCATTTTCCTTCGAGAGATACCCAAGAGGAAAACGATTCAGAATTTCGTTTCTAGAATAGTATTCTATATTTCAATAAATTTCTCCAATTATAATAGGTGGAATCAATGGGTGCAAAAGGTGTGTTTTCTACTGAATGTGGTACTGTGAAAGTAACCAAAAAAGAAAACCCACGGCGGGAGTCGAACCCGCAATCTTTTGATTAGAAGTCAAACGCGTTAACCATTACGCTACGCAGGCAAATTGGTACACTATTTTTTGCCATGTTTCAGGTATTGTATAGTTTTATCTTTGTGATTTTTAGACATAAATGTCCTAAATTGGAGTTATATGTATGATATTTGCTATTAATGCTGTTTGTATCTTAATGCTAGGTTCAGGCGTAGTTTGACATGTTACCCCAACGGATTATATCGCGTGAAAGGCGTTGGTCCCTGGGTGTAAGCATGCCAGGGAGATTAGGTCAGGAGTAATCAGGTTTTAATATATAGCTGGTTTGTAACAGGTTGCAACTTGCTGACAATCTTTTCGGTATCAGTTTGTAGTTTTTAGTTGAATATGAATATTCTTTTAAAAAGTAAGAATTTCCAGCCTAAAGAACGAAAGTAAAACGGCATTCTGGACGGTCCCATTTATACCTGTGCTTACATTCAGAGCAAGTATACAAATAACTAAAGAAATGAACCTGTGTAAAATGAGGCTACAATACCGAAAGGAGAAGTAAGACTACTCCTAAGACTAACTAGGTAGGCATCCTAGACCTGACACTTGATTTATAATGCGCAAATTTTCTTCGCTGTATCCCACATATATTAGCCATTGATGTGCGTTACAGAAGCACAGACGGTAATTTAACTAATAGAATACACTGTGCCATCAATAGGTTGGTCATTACAACGCAAAATTTATTGAATGTCTCTGTTCGCTATTTAGTCTTTGACAGAATGACTTCCAATTATTCTTCCTAGCTGAACACATTCACTATTTTCAATCAATATTTCAGTGGTGAAAAATAGTTAACGTCAAGCATCGATAAATGTCCATATTGCGGCGTTGTCCAGTACAGTGAAATTAAAATGGCTATCAATAGTTTCCAGCCTTGTTTCTGAATTAGAAGGAACTTTTTAAAATGGGATCGTGGTAATAATGAGTGCTATGGACCATTGTTGGAGATTCATTCTACTCTCAACGGAATAAGTCCTAGAATTACTAGGCGCGAAGGGAAAATCTATTTTGATTCCACCCAGAATAGCTATATTCAATTGAGAAAAAGTGAAGTTCTAGCAAAAAAACAAACCCACGGCGGGAGTCGAACCCGCAATCTTTTGATTAGAAGTCAAACGCGTTAACCATTACGCTACGCAGGCCTGGTTGATGGTAAAAAACCAGCTTGAAATATATCTGTGAACGAAAGACTAATATACAGGCTGCCTAGTGACTATGATTGTTCTTTTAAAAAAAAGTGACTTTTAGAAAGTATTCACCATCCGCTGGTACTCTCCCAAGGAGTTTTTACTTTATGCTAAGCTTCTGCTTCTTAGTTATACATTTTATAATGATCATATCTACAGTATTGCAGTCTTTTGTAGAAGGATTTAATGTTTAGTCTTGATTTGTATAAAAGAGTATTTCGGCTATGTAGTATACAGGATCGGTATTTTACATTCCCATATAATATGTTCGTTGTCAGTGAATAAAGGGAACACCTACATAGATATCGTTGGGTACTTTAATCCGCAGAGACAGTGATGTATACACTAATAACCTAATTTTACTAATCAGTTTCACGTGGCTTATTGTCACAATAAGTATATTCTGAACCTTACTGTCTTGCCAAATGTCAGTATAACAAACATCTTGATATAAGAAAAAAGTTTCTCCAATATGATTCTTTAAAAAAAGAGAGAAAAGCAATGAATTATCTCATCATTCAATGCACTGCCAAGCTATAGGGTGCACTTATCGGCACGACGATCTCTTTAGTTCCCATTTTTGGAAATTATCACTTCATTTGCGTAACGAAAAGTCTAAGTTTACTGTTGCCGAATAAATTATTATTAATGACCTTTTGGTATATCTCTTCTGATACTAATATAACACTAGATCTACCCTTATAGGATCTCTATTTTTTATGTCGTTACCTTCTTTTCTATAAGTCTAAATAAAGCTTGAAAGGAGAAAAAAATAATTTTCTGGAGATCCTTTTTTTTAACCAGCCACCCTCTCATTATGTTATGTTAATTTTTGTGCACCTTGACCTCCACCATTTTGCACAGCCCCATGGAAAAACATAATCCCGCTTTTTGGCATGATCCTTTGTCTTGTCATAAGTCCCATCGCCCCGGAAACGTACACTAGGCACATCTCACTACAGTAACATCGTCAACTGTGAGAGGAGGGTCATATGTAACAGATACTAACTGAGAATGCAAGTTATCTCTTCAATCAAAGTAATTGTATTTCGTGACAGAATATTTGACCTACATCTTCTCGATCCTTTTGTTAGTTGATCCAAAGATGGCTGGTTAACTACACAACAATTTCGTAAAGCATTGTAGACGTCTGGATCGTTTTCCCATGTGATACGTCATCGAAGGCTTCCCCAGATCAACAGCCAATGTGCCAAATTCAGACAAGTAATGGATTTCTTGGGAAAACACATGTTTTTTTCCTTACTCGATTAAATCCCATAGAGTTTAACGGATATCACTAGCACAGACACTCAAACATACCGTGTTTCAGCATTTACCATTTCAAATCCTCGTATCAGTGCTAGAAATAGTTTATCATATTAAGCTGGACTTATAATCCCCGGTGCGAAGTTCGTTTCCAACACTTTCCAGGTCAGAGTCCTGATACTAAAGTAGCAATGGCACAATGATTCTTACAGTAGAAGCAATTGAACTCGCCACCTCTGGTATCAGATTCACCTACTGCTTTCTTTATCCAGTATTCCTCTCTTGTCTGATACTAGCAAATGTCAAGGAGACCCATGCAGATGCTGATCCCTTGGGGAAAAATCGCCAAAAACTGTTATCAGAACTACAGTTCATTCTCCACTACTGGATATGGTACGCCATAATATCACAGGTGGACAAATTGGCGAATCTCACCGGTGCAGAAACATTGGTGCGCTATGTCCTAATAATCAATCCCATACTCACAGCCTTCAACGTTTGGTTGTTGTATTACCGTGGATGTGTCCTACTAAACCGTGGATATTTTACAAAGTGCTTGCATCTGCAATTCAAACTGAAGAATGCAACATTCCATGATTTTGACGTTGCGTTCATTGATCCGCTACTCTGCCGATTACTCTCTCGCCGCAACCCACTTCTTATTTTTCTCCTAGATAGCTGGATAGTGTTTCTTAACCAGAGACATCGCACATCTGTGCCTAATAGGTTTAAGAAGTTCATATTTACCGCGCCCAAGAATTCCACTAGAATCGACTACATAGCCCGCTCGCTCTGTTATGTTGACGATAGTGACTATGAGTTCCAGTTTCTTCCTCGCCAAAGTACTGTTCCTTCTTCGCAAATAAAAGCTACAAAGCTACAGAAGAAGTCAGTGGGCACGTCACACAGGAAACAGGCCGGATTGAGGCTCGACCTCGATACCTTACCTGGCGCTCTGGTGATGCCTGTAAGTGCGATTTCTCCTAAGGACATGACATTTGTGGAGTTTCCGTCGCCAGCTCAACTGCTCTCTGATTTTTCAATTAAGGGGGGGTTAATTGAAGGCCTCAGAGCCGATGCTGCATCTTCCGAGGTTAATGATAAAGTTAAGGAATTGACCAAGATCACCATTAATAATTTATTACAGAGTCCTGATGATTCCAAGACGGAGTCAGTAAAACTGGTAGGTTCTCATCAAATCTGCAGACCGAAAGCTGAAGAAATCCCAGACTTTAATGCATTACCGTTCGATGATGATCCCTATGTCAATTTGAACAATAATCTCGCCTCAGATGACAAACTGGAAGCACGACTGCGAATGCAGTTACGATCTCCCCTCAAAAGAAACAATCTGCAAAAATCCCATAAGAAAAAGGATGGGGATGTCTCACCCAGCACAGTGACTGACAAAGCCCGGTTAGAGCTCCGGAGTCTCTCTACAAAAGGAAGCAGACTGGTTCTGACACCTTTATACGAGACCAAAACTGTTAGTTCCTTGCCTGCCAGCCCTGTTTCAGATAGACTCTTAATTGGTAAAGTTCTGAAACAGCTGATAGCGAATGTTGTTGCTTCCAAGGATGAGGGCCATTCTGCGGTTCCATTGCACGCTCTGACACTGTCGCCATGTCTTGCAAACCCGTACCGAATCAATGGAGCGTCTTTTCAGAGAAACAAACATCTTATCAACCCAGGGAGCCCTCAACATTCCAATAGAGACCAAATTGCCGTGACACCAGTAAGCATACCGCTGAGCGCGTCTTCAGACTCGCCAACCAGCATTCTGGCTCCCTACCCCACAGAGGAGTATTTGTATTATTAGTAACTATAATGTACACTTCATTGAAAAGACCAAAGGAGAGTTCTGTAGAGTTCGGAAGTTCTCATAGTATTTATCACACGACGGCATATTCCCAAAAAGTAAAGAATTCTAGAATATATTGAGTGCCGTGCAAATAACAATGATAATGAAAAAATATGGACTTAAGTTAAGACGGCATCTACGACACCCTATTCCACCATATCTTGGTATTGGAGATTATTTTTCAACGAACCCCAATATCATTGTCTACCTAAAAGCTAAGATGTGAGGTTTCCTGTCATTTGCAATATCAGCTCTCGAACTAAGCCTGTTATAAATAACATGATCATCCAATGCTACTTATAACATAGAAGGTTCGTACTGGCAAAGAGAAACTATGTAATTCATTAGTTTTCGCAGCCAATTCGCACAATTATTCACAAACTGAATAATTTAAGCACTGGTAATACCATGTAGGAATCAGACACTCTCTAATCAGACAAACCCGACACTAAAGTTCCAACGATGTCGACTACACTGACTGCCACGGATATCAGAATCAGACTTAATTGCCAACCAATTACCAACCAACCAACAACCAACCATACTGCGCACAATTAATCCGATTTCGGCAAAAAGGAACCTTAACACCAAATTCGGCCTATTTCGGACACATCTCATCGCACTTCGACCTGGTATGCATTTACGCCTGCAAATACACGTCTCCAGACACTCTATTCTGCTACGAGCCCTTGGTGCGGCCCGAAACTATTCCGTGGCAGAGTACTAATGCCCCTCCCCCGCCACACCTGTAGATAAGAGATCGTTAATACTCTAATTAATTGGATGGGCAATAGAGTCAAATTTTAATTCTAAAGCGACAAAGAGCATGGGAGAAACCTACAGAAATGAAGTTCTAGTAAACCAAATAGTCTGGAATGTAATCATATCAATGTCATAGTAATACAATATCAATGGAATCGAGTTCCCCACTATTAACAAGCAGACAGCACGCCAATGTGAATAATTAGGTATAATCAATCAAAGGAATATATTTAACAGAGCAATGGGCCCAAAGCTCATCATTTCAAAAGGTAACCAGGACCAGGATGGGGATTGCTGCTTACTCTTTAGAGCAATCTCTGCCAAACATCCAGACCTTGGCCCAGTCCAAACAAACCAAAATTTGGTTCTTGACAGAAAGACACATGTAAACGTAGGCTGATCTCCAGAACAAGAAAGTCAAAGAACCACCGGCAGAAATGTTGGACCAGTCACCCATCACCAAATCGGCAACAGCTCTTTCCGAACCAATGTAAGCAAGAGAACCTTGGTGGTTGTAAACAAATGGAGGTAACTTAGCTTCCAACTTAGTCAACTTCTTAGTCAAACGCTCAACGTTATCGTTAGCAGTAGGATGTTGCAAGGTGTACTTGAGGGTATCAATTTCGTGCAAACTTTCAAAGTGGTTGGCCAAGTAGATACCCTCTTGGAAGGCAACCTGGGCAGTTGGAGCATACTTAGAGAAGGTACAGTCACCCAAGGCGTACACGTTGTCAGTACCGTCAACCAACAACTTGTCATCGATCAACAAACCTCTTCTGGCGTTCTTTTGCTCGTTGATCTTGGTAGTCAAGTTGCGAACAATATCTCTTGGAGCATTTCCAGTAGCCCAAACCAAAACACCATATGGCACTTCGATGGTCTGGGTAGATCCATCCTTAGGGTCCTTGACCTGACAAATAACAGCCTTGTCATCAACCTTCTTAACCATGGTGTTGGTTCTCAAGTGGATGTTGGTTTGCTCGAAAACTTCCTTGGTGTAGTCAATCAACTTCTTGTTGAACATGTTCAATACGTTGGGCAAGGCTTCAATCAAGGTAACGTCTAATTCATCAGCAACTTCGGGAATCCATTTCTTCAAATCTTGGTCAATATAGTCCTGGATTTCACCAGCAACTTCAACACCGGTGGGACCACCACCACAAACAACAACAGACAATAATCTCTTTCTTTCAGGGTCATCCTTAGGCAAAATGTTGGCAGCTTCAATAACATCCATCAATCTCTTTCTGATGGTGATGGAGTCAGACACTTCCTTCAAGAATGTAGAGTGTTCAGCAACACCAGGAATGTTGAAAGTTGAAGGCTGGGCACCAACACCAACAACCAAGTAGTCGTAATGCAAACTAGTGCTGATCTCTTCTACTCCAGTGTACTCAGAAACGGTGGACTTGGAGGACGAGGTATCCTTACCGGAGTGACCAGAGTGAACAGTAGTGGATTGCTTGATGGTAAGCATGTTCTTTGAGGGGTCGATGTCGGTGGCCTCGGCTTCCAAGTAGATAACCTCACCTGGACATCTTCTAGTGATGGATCTAACAGGCTCGATAATCGATCTCAATTCAACAGTACCAGTAGGGACAGAGGGTAACAAGGGAGTGAACAAAAAGTAGTTTCTGGGAGAAACAACAACAACATTGTACAAGGTAGTATCTAAGTTCTTCAAAAGGGACATAGAACCCCAACCAGAGCCCAAAATAACAACAGTCTTTTTCTCTTGGCCATTCTCAAAAGTGGGCAATTGGGGCATTTGTTCTGGAGGATGAGATTCGGTGTAAACCTTGTACGAAAGATAGGAAGTTGAGCCTACGACGGCAAACAAGGCAGACCATTTGGTGGCGCTCCACACCTTCCCTAAGAAGGACTTCTTAGGCTTTGGCTTTGGCTTGATGGTGGAAGCCGTACTGTTAGTCCGGATGGCAGATCTCACATGGGCAAAACGACCCATGTGAGAGGCCCATCTGGAGACAGGAACCCTTTGGGCAAACATGCTTCTGTTTCTAGTGGGAATAAGTCACGGAGGACGCGGCAATAAAGGACTGCAGCAGAAAACACAGAGGACGAACGTACAGCAGGAAAAGAAGAAAAAAGAAGAAGAGTTGGAAAAGTGAAAAACAGTTCCTGCAACGGAGTCGAAAGTCTTATAAGAATATACCCAAGAGAAAACCCGCGCTACCTAAGTTTAATATAGCGGGAAAAAAAGACGCAAGTTGAAAAATAAAGTGTCTGTCGGATATGGTTGTGTCGGACCGATATTTTTCGGACGTGGGTCACCCTCAAGTAAAAACAATAGAAGATGCATATATCACGTGAGTGATTTTCCTATTGAAGCGACTTCGGTGATATAAACTCCGAAAGTTCCTTCCGTCCAGAGCTGGTGATGAATTAGCAAGGTGGGGGAGTAGCGATAAGGGTTGTTCAGGTGTGAGCCATTGCCTAAAGAGATTTCAACTAAAGAAATGTGGGTGATGCACTACGAAATATTGCACATGGCCTCCTTGCAATTCATACATCATAGTTGTAAGATCTACATGTACGTATGAATAACTATAAATGCTAGAGTTTTGGATGTATGGTGTTTGGACAAAATTGCATGCCATGCATACTGAGCAGGTAGTGTCTGAAGAATTGAAACTAAAAAAAAGGTTGTGTCTGATTGAGACTGCAACAAGTGTCTGGCGTTTGTTATCTTGTGTCTTCCTGTCTTGAGTTGTCAGCTCCCCGCTTTGATGGGGTCTGTTTTCTCGGTTGCCATTAGCTCCGAAAAGCTCCCAATGGATAATAGAAAATATGTCATATATAGAGTAGCGATGGGCTATCATTGGATGTAGGAGATACTATTCACATATCGGTTGATATGGATAGGCTTTCGTGGACGGAATAGATAAAGTTGGTTATAGCAAAATTATCCTATGGCTGGGGCATATCCTCATATTTTTCTTTCGTGTTAATTTACAGCTCAGTAAAGGCCACTAATTCTATCCTCGTTCCACCGATTGAGCTTCAGCTGACGCATATGGAATTCGAGCCTTTTCGACCGAAACTCCTTTACAAACTCTCCCAATTGCTCGTCCGCCATCGTTCCCCTTTCTCTATGCCGTAGAATACACTCACGCGACCGTAGGTCACTTTCCTCTACCATCTGCTCATATTTGCGCTTGATGAAGTTCAAGTTGAAGTTAGCCAGTAACAATTGGTACTGGACAACTTCGAGATTGTTGAACTGCTCAAACAACCGCCTAACCTCCTTCAATTGCTGTGCTATTTCTGCGGCCATATCATCATATCGGCCGACTAACTCTATGATCTCGTTTATGCGCTTGCTTTGTTCCTGAAGCCGTCTAACTAGCTCACCCTTGTATTCCGCAAAACTCAGCAACAGCTCCACATATCCCTTAACTAACTCGTACAGTAGACTGAACTCTGCCAACACCGAAACAGGTAATACATCAATGTACCGCGGAAGTGGAAACGGCTTCAAAGCTATGATGTCAAGTTCCTGTTTGCCATTCATTATTAAACAGTACTAACTCGCAATGCAACCAATTGTGATCGCTACAAGGCTCAGTTGACATAAATTGTTAGAGGATTGAATCCGGTAGCGCCGAATTTCCTCCGAATACTTTACCAGTCTTAATCCCAAAGCTGCAAATTTCAGTATCACCAAGAAAGCTTATAAAAGAAATTCAATAACCAACAAATTTATTTTCAAAATACTGACATTGATGGACAATAATTCTATATCAAATAAATAAATAAGTAAATAAATAAATAATTAATTAAATATATGGCCTACGAAGCCGCCTTTTCTCCCACTTGTTTCTGCAACATCCACTGATCCCTACGCAACTGCTTGGCTTCAATTCTCTTATTTGCCCAGTGTCTAATACGTTCACCGTACTTATAGGCAAAAATAGGGAATGGAATGCCTAAGAATAAGCCAATAATGGCACTCATGGTGTTAGCCCATCCGTATCCCATAGAATCGTACATTTTAGCTGCAAATAATGGGAACAGAAACCCAAATAACAGTCGGAATAAGGCAGCGGCTGCAACAGAACTTGCGGCGTATCGTACGTTCATATCAATCAAATAACTCTGCAACAGCTGGAAAACACAAACCAATCCAAAGGCAAAAATTGCCAGGCCAATTCCAGGCATAATCCAGTGCAATTTGAACTGGGCCGACCATCCAAACCAAATAAGGCCGATGGGAATGCAAACAGAACTAACAAAAAGACAGGGTAGACGGAATTCAGGCTTAGCAATACCACCATTGCACTCTGTCAACAGGTCATAAACCTTTCCTAAGGCAATGGTCCACACAACAACTCCCAATGCAAAGCCAACACCCATCGGGATATACATGAGGCCAGTGACAGACTTTGAGAATCCATATTGGAGGGTGAAAATCCTGGGAAAAGTAACGATCATCAAGTACATGAAACCGTATGTGAAGGCCATGAATGAACCCAAACCAACTATCATTGGATGTGTGAACAAAAGGATCACTGGGCGTGTCAAAGTGATCCACATTTTACTCCAAAAGGGCTCTCTGTCGGTGATGTCATAAATTGTGTGCAACGATGTATTTCCAGTTTCCTTCTGCAATTGCAAACATTTGCGTCTGAGAAGAGTTGGTGCATATGTTTCTCTAAAGAAAATGGTAGTAGCAATTGCAACTACGCCGTTGAATATGCACAAAACGTAAAATACCCATCTCCACGAATCCAAGTTGTCCACAATGAAGCCGGCTATCAAGGGCGCAATATCGGGGCCGAGCAATGGAACAAAAGAGTATCCAGCTAAAGCAATATTTCTCTGTTTGGCATCGTAAAGATCGGAAATCACACCGGCACACACATTAAGAGGAACGCACCCAAATAGACCACCCACAAACCGACATACCATCATTTGGGCCGTATTCTGAGAAAACGCACATCCAATATTAAACACTAGCGACATCCAACAACACATGTCCAAGACGATCTTTCTACCAAAGATGTCATGTTCACTAAGAGGAGCAATAAGTAAAGGACCGAGCGCCCAGGCCAAGATCTGGATCGAAACCACCATCGAGGAAACTATCTGGGAGTTAATCCCGAACTCCGCAGTGATATCGGTCATCGCCGGCGACAACATAGAGGAAGACATGGGAGCCACAAGAGCGTAAAGAGAAACAAGACCTAGGAGCCGTGCCTTGTATTTCGGTTTCCAATTACGGGGATTTTCAGGATCCAAGGGGCCATTCCAGTTAATCAACTCCGGATCTATACATTTAAACTCTTCTCCATTGTTCGAAACAGGAATGGACGTTTCTGGCACGTCCAAATCCACCAATCCCTTCTCCAAGTCCCTATCACCATTTCCAGCATCACCGGGCCCAGTCTCTATCGCCGAATCCCAATCTACCTCCAATACCGCCTCAGCTTCCTTAGATCTGTCGATCAACTCTTCAATGATGGTTCTCCGAGTATATTCTCTTTGCAAAGCGATCTCGGAGCTGTCCAAGTCGCCGTAGATGTCTCGGACGCTGTACTGCCCACTAACCGCCCCAAGAGATTCCTTGGAGTAAATGGATCCTCTTCTCAGCTGTGAGACTATAGAGCCGCCAGAGTCGCCGAAATCATTGTTTCCTCTGTACTCATATGGACATTCACCGGAGGAATCGGAGATCGAGTTGCTGAGCGTGAAAGTCTGAGAAGCCGCGGTTTCCGTAGGCTTGATTTTAATATCTTCCATGCTTATTCCTATTTAGTTGTAATGACATACAATTAGCTGCAAAAATGACTACCGTGTGTTCTTGTATATGGAAGTGTGAACTCTATTTGAAGATATGCAAAGAAACTCTACAGATTAGACATTACCGCCAGACAAGGGGACAGGGCACATGCCTTGTATATATAGACGTGCTATGACATTGCGTAGATAATGAGGTCCATTATTGGGCCATTTGTTAACTGTCGATGGTGTTAAAAAATTTGAAGCTGTTTTACCGAGCGTACTTAAGCGGTTGGCGCAAAATGACTGCAAAAAAAGAGTTTCGGTAATTCGCGGCATTGCCGTCGGTGTTACCATGCACTAGCACCAGCACCCAATACACACTACAAATGTGAGCCACATACACACGGCTCTGGTGCGGCAGAAGCGTCGGCAATCAACGGCTATTCCAGGATCAAGGACCGGCTTTTTTAGGCCACAGTTTGATATCAGGAGAGAGATTTGCTGAGACATATAATTACTGAACCAACCAAATGAATCTCTTACGCTCTAGTCATTTCTCCTTTTCCAGTTTCCGTAGTATTACAAATATCTTCTTGCCGTACTTAATACCTAATTTACAAATCAAAAAAATGAACATATCTCACCTTATCCTATCAAATCTCATCTCATCTCATCTCATCTCATCTCGTATTCATCTCGATTTCAATAACGACTGTTCAATCTGATCAATTGAGCCTTCAACGTCTTCGACAGACATTCCGCAACAAAGCGAAATCAACTTGCAGTATTTGTACAACTTGTCCTGGGGAGAATACCGATCGACAATTGAATTTCCACGGCTCGTTCCGTTGCTTGATGGAGGTGCAGAGTTCTCCTTATTTTCTCCGCCATAAATAGGATGAAAGCCTTCTTCTCCAGAAGCTGGCACAGGAGACCGCAACAGCTTATCATATAATTGTTTCACCAACGCACGTCGCTTAATGATAGCTCTTGTCAATCTAACTGCAGCTGAAAGTTTGTCGTCGTCCACACTTGACAGAGGAACTTCAATCGGCAACAGGTTTCCTCTTGTTTCTGCCTGATCCAGCAATTTCTTTCGCTGAGATCTCTCGTTGATGGCACGCAACTTACGCTGCTTTGTCTCCAAGTCATTCTGCACCTGTAAATAGCGGAAACACAAGTCATTGTACAAACGATACACTTCTTCCTGAATCAACTTGTCGCTGTGTTCATCCACAACCACATCATGTGGGTTAGCTGTTTTATACTCCTGCTCCAATTCATTCACCAAATGGTCCAATTTAAAAATTCGAAGAACTTCCCGTTGTGAAATCAATTTCTCATGGTTAAACACCTTGAGCACTTTGAATAGATTCGAAAGCTTCTCATCCTTTTCTCCCAACTCCTTATCCACAATGTATGCCAACTCTGAAAGCTTTTCACTAATGATGTTTGCTGTCGTGTTCTGCAAATTCATTGCAAGCTTTGAAAAGTGCAATTGACTTTCAAAACTCTTGGTACTTTCGAGGAGTAACTCTGAATTAGTTAACGGAATACTGCTTTCAACAGAAGCCGTTGTAGTTGTGCTAGCACACTCAGTGTTCTTGGGAATCCCAGTGGTGTCAACTACAAGCGTACCCGCTGCAATTTTCTCACCAGCTTTATCGGACACTGCATTCTCATGGGTACTTTCATTATCAGCCCCTGTCTCATCATCTACTTTGTCAAGCTGCAACACGTAGTTATGGTTCAATAAGTAGTCTTCCACTGTGCAGTTCAACAAATTCTTCAAAGAAAAATCAATGTACTTGTGGTACTTGATGAGGACTTTGATGCAGTTTTTATTCATATGAAATGAAACAATGTGGAAGGCAGTATTCCCATTTGCATCTTGGTGATTGATAAATTTGCTAATTAACTGTGTCCTTTCCAAAATGTTGTCCTCGTCCATTACATCGAATAACCTGTCTAAAAGACATTCCATATAGTACTTTGAGAATTTCTCCCTGTTTTTGGGCTTCAGATGGTCTATCAGGGCAATATGATGTAATACTGTTTTCCCACTGTCATCCATTAGGAAAACCGAATCAAACAAATAATCCAAAATTGCTGGAAAGTTCCTCAGTTGGAATGAATTGTTATATTTGACAACGAACATGAGCGGTGTTTCACCGTGGCCATTTTTGATGTCGCTTCCAATGGAAAATTTATCCATTAAGAATGATATCACCTGCGGAATTGACATCGAGCATGCCCAATGGAAAATAGTATTTCCGTCATTATCCATGGGTTGTAATATGTTAATTTTGGAAAGTGGTAACGGGGGGTTTAATATCTTTTCAGGAATTGTTCCGTTGCGAGACTTTGTATCATCCAAAAAGTAGTTGAGTAGAAATGCATAATAGTCTGTGTATTCATCTGAAGCAGGAGTCTTAAGAGCAACTGTAACTTGCAGGGGTAGTTGGGATTGCATGGACGGATTTTGCATTGAATACTGGTGAGAAGCTGCTTGTTGGAATTGCAGAAGCGCACTGTGATTGTGACCATAATCTGAAGGGTTATTGAAGTATCTAATAGAACGTTCAAACGAGTTGCGAGGCGTGCCAAATAACTCCTTACTATTCATGAAAGTTATTGCATCGTTTTCGTCCTCGTCACCCATAGGATCATCATCGCTTTCCGCAGATTCCAAGTCCTCGTGTTTGAGAGTCATACTATTATTCTGTAGTACTAGTGGTGCATCTTCGACAGTATTTTGTCTGGTCAAAGTAACCGAACCATTTGTGATAGAAGGCTGTCGTTGGCCCAATGACTGAGGAACCTGGTAATATTGCTGTGTGTATGAAGGAATCAGAAACGATCCGTTGGGAATTCTAGGTGGGTATAGATGCTGACCGGAAAACAGCTGTTGAGTTGGAGTTTGTGTGACAAACTGAGAAATGCTGGGAAGCTTGGTATTAACGGATTGTTGTTGTATAGGCACTGTATCCGAGTGAGTTAGCGAAGGAGGATTCTGAATAGAAGGAGCAGATTCATTCTGCTTGGAAGCATCCTTTCTCGGCCTTCCTCTTTTCCGAGGAGGTTCATCTCCATTTGACTTTGTATTTGCTGCATTTGTAGTTTTAGATTCAGAACCAGAACCAGAACCAGCTGACTCTCGCTTGCCGTTGGCGTTTGTCTTGCGCTCAACCCGAGCAGATTTATTCTCCTTGGGAACTATTTTTCGGTTGGCGACATTAGACGCCGACGCATGGCTATGCTTGGGAGCTGGAGGTGGTGTATCTGATTTTCCTTCCACATAGACAAAGTCGAATATGGGCTGTAGAACATCGTAGACTCCGAAAGTCCTGGCGATTTGGGCTCCGATCTCCAACGGCACATAAGTTCCCTGGTACTTCCCGTACCCCCCTTGGACTTTTTCGTGGGTTCCTGTCTGGACATCTTTTTCTAATATTCTGGTCCGCTTGGCTTTGGGGAATCGGGCAATCTTCAAGATGTGTGTAGCGTTTATCCATGAGTCCTGCTTGCGCCGCATGATAGGGCCCTCGCTAGTGACAAACTCAAACACTGGCACGCTCGAATACGTGGCCGAGTAGATCTGGGAATTGCTCATGGGAAACGTATGGTGGAAATGATGCAAATGGCGGAAATGGTGGAATTGGTGGAATTGGTGTTTATTTGATCAAGTATTTGATCAAATCTGAGAAATCCGGGGTGATCTTCTACGACAGCAGTTTCTGGCGGTTAAAATCGTCCAAACAACACCCGCACTAATTTCCCACGTCTCGCTGTGGTACAGGATTGCTTATGGGGGCTGTATGTGCTCACAATGGTCAATATGGTCACTTGTGGTGTGAATAGAACCACTGTAATGTGTAGAGTTGATTTGCTGATGATTTTACTTTTTCGCTATTTTTGTTTTTAAATTTGGTGCGAAAATCAGTTTTTGATTTTGGCCAGGGAGAACTTACATCATCATATTTCTTAACCAACTGTTTCTGTTTTGTTCGGGAAGAAGTGCTGTGGTGTGGGATATGCTATATATGGGGGTTAAGAAGTAGTAAGTTGTGTGAATAAGTAATAGTACTGCAAAGTAAATAGATAAAGTGATGGTCAAGTAAGATGAAATAGCGGACGCATGTCTAAGGTATTTTTCGACTGAACAAGTGGATAACCACATTATAATCCGTTCTACAAAATACATTACATTATAACCCATTCTACAAAACACTACAGTACGTTATTATCCATTTTACAAAAGAGTAATCAATACAAATACTACATTTTACAAAGACAGTGCTTTGTATATTCGTCCACTGCACTTCCAATTAATTATACCTTTAGGTCCAGCGATATACGGAACACAATCCTCTCTCCAGTATAAATGGCAGTCCATAATGCTGGGAATGATGGTTGTATCATCTGCTCATCTGAAACACATTTCTACGAAGTGCTTTCTTTCTTAAAGCATACAAGTTATGCCTTGTTTTCACTATTTTGGATGAGATAGTAAATTTCTGAGAGTCCTATTCTATGAAATCGGTGACATAATATATTTTCGTAATATTACGAAAACATAAAAGTGAATAGAAATTGGAATCAGTACTATTATTATCATTGCAAGTTCCATTCTGGGTATCCACAGTTTTCTTAAAATATACTCTTTAATTGCTAATCTGAAGATAGAACTATTTTCTTACTACCACAGACCCCCCCAAAACTTCTACACATCAGTACACTATGAAGCCAATTACAATATATAACTGTATAAAATCCTACCCTGCCAAAATTAAATGATGTATGTGAAGCACTATGCAAAGAGAACCCGATAGAGACGGTAGAACACAACTAGAACAACCATGGCCATTAACACCAAAAGACCCGTGATACCCCCCAACGCCGTGGACTGCAAACCACTATTCCGGTTGTGATCATCAGTCAATGGTATCGATGCAATGCTATTTTCTGCCTGGAAGCAAACGTCCCGGCGTCTGAGGATCCGACATTCCTCCACAGGTAACTCCCGTTGTAGTATGCCCTTGCCCAAAAGAATTCCACTGTAGGTATCAAGCGAACGATCTCCAGAATTAAATATAGCTGTCAAGATCCCCGTCTCGCTTTCTAGCATTGTGGTTAAGGTTTCGATTTTGGTGATTCTTGTCACCTGTGCTGCATCCAATTCGTCCATATTGTTAACCAAGTCGTCAACATCCGTAATAGTGGTGAATATATTGAGCGCCTTGTCTAGCGAGTGACGCACACAGCTTGTCTGCACTGCAAGCAAGGGAATCATGAGCTTCTTTAAGTTGCTGAAGCTGTCGAAGAAAATGTCAATGCAGTCGAGTGTCTTGGATAAGTTTTCCATCGTTTCCACGGCCGAATTGACACAGAGAAGTGCCAATGGTTTCACCTTATTCTCGTACGACCATGTCTCCCAGTGGTCGCTCGTTAGTGGTGGGACAACAGACAGTCCGAAAATATCGTTGAAGTCCTGTTCCACCTTCTCCACCAACTTGTGGGCGGCGAGCGCCATCTGTGTTACATCGTCGTAGTTTGGAATCTTCTTGAGAAGCGTGGAATATATGGTCATGATGTCCCCGTACATGTGGAGTACTTTCTTCATGCTAGTGAGATACATGTAACTAGCGTTGTTGAGACAGAGCCTAAAGATAATGCGATGAGCCACTATGAGTCGGGCATCGTCCACACTAATGGCTCCCTTACTGGGGTTGACATCTAGTATTCGGTCACCTATCTTGTAAACCATTGCATATATATATTTGTGTGTGTGTGTGTGTGTGGGTGTGTGGATAAGTGAATGGCTCTATTCTAAATTCGTATGCGCCACGATGAATTTCCCTTACAACAGACAGTCAGACTCTATACTTGGAACCCCCCACAACAGTATTAGACGGTGCTGTCGCTGTTTGAATCCCGAAATTCGCTTTTAAACCCTGCGATGAGTTGTGGTACACTTCAACTATCCTCGGCAATCAATGCGCTTGGCTTTATGCGTCCACTTTCTCTGTTTTGTCCAGCGTGCCAAATACCCGTTTGCACGCTCTCAAAGGTCACTCAATCGGTGTTTCAACCGTGTTCTGACTAATCTATATGCTAAATAGCAATAAGACACCGTTCTTCTCCAGGTTCACCTACTTGGGTAACGCTTTAACTTGTGGTCCAAACAGCCGATGGGGTCGTGGCCGAACTCATCCTTTCCCGGAAAAAAAAATGCGATGAGCTCCGGGGGTAGCAAGAATATTGTGAATGCTAATAGTAGTACATACATACATAGGGCTACAGTAATCTATGTATCTGTAAGTGGGCTAAAATTGCGTGGATTCGAACCCTCACAATGGAACATTAGGAGGCATGAAATCCCTGTTGCATAGTGCCAATAAGTATAATTATGTAAGAGTTTGCATGTTTCAACTTCCGCATTTCAGGTAGCAGCATTTAGGAAATTTACGGGGGCAAAACCGAGGCTTCCTAAATAGGCAATTACCAACTCTTTTCATTTTGTATTTCGTCATCGACTTGCCACACAAAATACATACACACGAGTAGATAACAACCACCTATACATTTTCATTGTAATAGATCACATTATAATACATTGGATAGATTCCATTATAATACGTTAAACACATTGCATTATAAACCTATAGGTAATTGTGGTTCTTATAGATTCTTATCAACAGATATATATATACCGATTCTGAATAACTGCTCGCCTTTGGTAGTACAATGTTTCTGATCTTCCGCAAGGGCCATGATCTACTGGCTTTCGAAAAAGAGTTGACCCAGCTCACAGGTTCCATAACTGCCACCCAGGAGCAGATCTACAGACTACGCAGAAAAGAGAGATCCGTGCGCAAGGCATCCATTCATTATTTGCTTATATTGTATTTTGTGGGAAATCTTTACACCTACACACAGCTCCCTCCAGTGCCAGGCACACGAACCAGGTTCCAGGGGGTTATTAAGGGACTTTCACGCAACCAATGGCTCTTCGTGGTGGGGTTTCCCATATTTCTGTACTTTTTCGTGAAATTGATCACGGCATTTTACAATTGGTTGGTTACATCCAGACAGTCCAAATTACGGGGTCTCCAGCAGAAACATAAGCTCAAGATCGAAGAATTGAAAAAAATAACCAATTTCAACACCGCCTCAGAATTATTGGATAAATACGGAGACCCCATTGAACGCAAGCAGAAGAACGCAAATACCGATCGTCAGGGTATTTCATCTGCAACTCCAGGAGTTGCAACAATGGGCCAGGTCAAACAGAGAATTCTCGTTAATCCAGGAACTATAAACATCCCTCGACAATCTCAGCAGCCTCATAATCTCCAGGTAAAGACGCAGATTGCTGAACAGCCAAACCCAATAACCAAGCATACTCCTCAACCACAACTAAAACCCACACAGAGAACTTTTCAAGACAGATTGTTGGACATGTTGGTAGGGTCTGATAATTCGGAAACAATTGAGTCTCGATATGCATTAATCTGTGCTGGATGTTTTAAGCATAACGGATTGGCTCCTCCAGGATGCAAGGAACCACACAAAGTTCCATATATTTGTCCTCAATGTGGCCTATTTAACGGCGAACTCCCATCACCCGGCTCAGGAACAACCGATTTAGCAGTTCCAGTGCAAGATCCTCCTTCAAATTCACCCTTCCCAGCGAAAAGCCTTCCTATAGAGAATTTTGAACCAAATGAAGTGGGGAAAGACAAAGAGTCAGATGCAAAAATAGAATCATCCCCAGTTGCTGGTTCCCTGCAAAATGCACCTATCTCCCATGCCAACTCTACAATTCTTCGAGATCAGTAGTAATAATAATAGGCGAGTTAAGTATATACAATTACTAAATAAATAGCACCTATATATAAGTATATAAGTATGAGTCATTAATACTCACACCTCTGAAGCACCAGGCATTTTACAGCACATTTAAGAGCTCAATTCCATGATAGCATTGACCATGTCACCATTGTGCTTTCTCAAGGACTTGACAGCCTTAGCTCTAGTAACACCGGTTTGCTCAACAATGATTTCAATATCCTTGGCGTCCAAGCCGGTTTCGTCAACTTCTCCGTCGTCTTCTTCTTCTTCTTCTTCCTTCTTACCTTCCAAGGCAACCTTTTCCAAGTCAGCAGTGATGGCAGCTGGAGACTTGTCATCAGCAGCACCTTCAGCAGCAGCAGCGTTCAAAGCAGATTCTTGTTCGGCAGCCTTTTGAGCCTCGGCAATTCTTTGGTTGATGTCATCAACCTTGGCCTCACCGAAAACAATGTAAGTACCCGCAGCAGATCTGTAAACGTCGGGTTGGTCAATGGCGTAGATCAAGTTACCTCTTTGCTTGAAGGTGACTCTGGAAATACCAGGGACGGCCTTCAAGTTGAACTTCTTGATCAATTCTCTGGCCTTCTTCTCGTTCTTAGAGATGATGTTGACTTGAGCGTCTTGGGGGATTTGTTCGGCGGACATTGCTATATGTATTATACTGTTATCTATGAAGATACTGAGAATAAGAAAATAGTCAACTGTTCAATTTAATCCGGTGAAAAATTTTTGTCTATTCGTCGATTCCCGTTTCAAGAAAAAGTAGTGTAAAATAGAAAATATTAGGTAAGCCAGGTAATGGTAGCGCAGTGCACCCAAATTAGTTTACCACTCTTTATTGTACACTAATATAATTGGTATTCAGTATTGTTTTCAACTATCCTGTGCTCAGCGTAAACGGGTGGGACTTTAAGAATGTATTCTAGAATAGTACAGATAGATGACATAATCAAACATTATACAATACTGAGCTGCCTTTCTATGGCTGTAATTGAATGATTGTATCTGATCCTGTGATCTGGGGTGAAACCAGTATTAGTACCTAAGTTCTGGTAAGCACTACTTCCCTATCATCTGCTATTCTTTTACATGTATTTTTTTTGTACTTGTTCCCTGGTCTGTGGTCTGGTCCAGTGTGCAAACCAGATGGCTGTATACCTTTCACTGGTACTAAGCCCATGCAAGTTTACTGTTTGCAGGGTATTTGTTTTGGTTCAAAAAGACTCATGGAGATTATTCCAAAAGGGGATAAACTGGTACAGACCAATTCTCCGGTAGTAGTAAGTAATAAAATTGAGACTACTAACCAGAATACTTCTACTATCTCCCTATTGATTGATCCTATCTCTACTTTTCAGCCTATTATGCAACTTGAAACCTATCGCTATTAGTATGCTTAGTATGCTTGCTGATTCTAAAATGCTTATTATCTTAGAGCGCAACTTATCGCTATTAATATCGTTACTATATGTCATCTTAATATCACCTCTGCACTACCGATCACAACCTCTAACCAACTGATTAGTGATATTCTTTGATATTATTCAGGGTTATTATGCACTACTTCATTGTTCTACTACTCCAGCCAAATAATATATACAGCCGATCGCCTGTGTACTTAAAGAGTACATTGCCACCTAACAACAACATTGCAATCTGCTTCACTTTTGCTACAACGTCTACTGAAATCAACTGCTGTTGGCTACGATTCGTTTCACAGGGTCTGTGCCGTTCTTTTTCGGTTCCTTTTCGGTTCTTCTCACGGAGTCACTTTATTCCCGAAAAGCCTCACGGCTATAAACAAAAATTGCTGTGAGAATTTTATTTCCGAAACCTCCGCGCACATCTCTACAACCGACTATATATCATCCACTCGCCGCTGTTTCTGCAATTAATACTTTTCTATTCCTCTCCAGACTGCTCCAGGAGATCCCGGATATCTCCCATACACGCCAATGAGCTACTCGAGGGGCGAAACAAGCTCTGAGCCCTCGGCTAAAGGCATGTCTGATAAAGAAATGGAAAATTCGGGGACGGTGGAATCACCCCCATCTCCGGATTTCAACAACAACTCGACCGAAGAATCGGCAACTTCCAAGGAAGACGCTAAGAGTCCACCCCAAGCATTTCAGGTGCCTAGCACAGAGAAGTACACCATCGAAGATTTGTTCCATGTATACCACAACCCCCCAAACTGGAGAGCCAAGTGGCTGAGACTCTTGTACAGAGCCGGATGGAAACTGATGCCCTCATATCTTCGTGAAATATACACTAAGGTCCCTCGATACATCTACGTCAATACAGACTTACCAGAGTACTACAGAGATCCCCACAGTGGACACTTGCTTATTAATTACCCCCGGAACAAAATTAGAACAACCAAATATACCCCCATGTCCTTCCTTCCGAAGAACTTGATGTTCCAGTTTTCAAACGTGGCCAACGTATATTTCCTTGTGCTTATCATTTTAGGTGCCTTCAGCATCTTTGGCGTTGACAGTCCTGGTTTGGCCGCAGTCCCACTTATTGTCATTGTCTTTATCACGGCCCTTAAGGATATCATTGAAGATTACCAGAGAGGTAATAGTGACTCGGAATTAAACAATTACCCTGTTCATTTGTTGGTGGGCCTCAGCAATCCCAATGTCGAAACAGATTATGTCAGTGCCTGGAGAAGATTTAAAAAAGCCTGTACAAGAGCCACAAATTCCACATTTAGAGGAGTCTACAAGGCGGGACTCTATACATTCGGGTCGAAGAGGAGTAAAAGTGAATATGCTAGAGAACAGCATCATTTAGAAGTAAATGAATTGAGAAGAGTATCCACAGTCAATTCAGAATACAGCTTTAATCCTAGCGATTACGGTATGAATAGTGGAGCTCCCCGTGTCAGTATGAATAGTTTAAGATACAAATCAACTCAAGTCCGCAAGTCAAAGGAAAGGCTACCATTTTCGCTGCCTCTTCCCAACTCAATTCTTAATCCTCAGGTTATGTCTTCAGATTCTGGCAATTATTCGGTTTTCAAAAACAGAAGCTGGAAAAATATTAATGTGGGTGACTTTATTCGTATCAGAGCTAACGAGGAAGTGCCAGCTGACATTGTTTTGCTTCTGACTTCGGAACCAGAGGGTAATTGCCATATTGAGACAAAGAACTTGGATGGGGAAACAAATCTAAAGGCTAAATCTGTCTTACTGTGTGGAGGAGCTACAAACTTGAAGCACTCTCGTGATTTGGGTAATACAAAGTTTTGGATAGAATGTGATGGCCCCAACAAGTCGTTGTACGCCTTTAAAGGCACGATACATTATGAAAACTATGACGAGAACGGGAAGTTGATCAATGCTGATGAAAAGGAAGCGATAACAAACAATAATGTTTTGTTGAGAGGTAGTACCTTGAGAAATACAAAATGGGTTATTGGGGTTGTGGTTTACACAGGTGCCGAAACCAAGATTATGTTGAACTCAGGTATTACTCCAACTAAAAGATCCAAGATTTCTCGTGAATTGAACGTATCCGTTTTTATTAACTTCGCTCTTTTATTTGTCATGTGCTTTGTCTCTGGTTTAATCAATGGGTTATACTACAACAAGAAAAACGTTTCAAGATTATATTTTGATTTTAAACCTTATGCTCCAACCTCCGCAGCAAATGGTGTGATTGCATTTTTTGTGGCATTAATTATTTATCAATCATTGGTGCCCATCTCCCTTTATGTTTCCATTGAAATCATCAAAACTCTCCAGGCGTTCTTCATTTTTTCGGATTTGAAAATGTACTATGAAAGATTGAATTTTCCTTGTATCCCCAAAGCATGGAGTATTTCCGACGATTTAGGTCAAATCGAGTATATTTTCAGTGATAAAACAGGAACTCTTACTCAAAACGTCATGGAGTTTAAGAAGTGTACCATTGCAGGGAAACTGTATGGGCTAGCCTACACCGAAGCAAAACAAGGCTTGGATAAACGTCTGGGAAAAGATGTGGTGGAAGAACTGAAGAAATGGGGTTTAAAAATGGCAGATGATAAATCGCAAATGATCGAGAATTTGAGAAAATTTTCCCACAATGATCAATTGGTTCCTGAAAATATCACCTTTATTTCAAATGAGTACGTGAAGGATACTATACTGGAGCCTGTCGATAAAAAGCAGAAGTTCGAAAATGAGAGATTTATGTTGGCCCTAGCACTTTGTCATACAGTGGTTACTGAGGCAGACCCTCAAAACCCTAATCTAAGACTATTTAAAGCGGAATCTCCTGATGAAGCTGCTTTGGTGTCCGTGGCTCATGATTTAGGAGTTGTTTTCACTGAAAGATTGAGAAAATCACTTATCTTAACTATTTATGGTGAAAAGCAGGAATACGAATTGTTAAACATTATCCAATTCACCAGTGCCAGAAAGAGAATGTCTTGCATCGTGAGAACACCTGATAATAGAATTTTGTTGATCTGTAAGGGTGCTGACAATGCAATCTTTCTGAGATTGGACGGTACTTCAAATGATGCTGACATTATTTCGAAGACTGCTTTGCATTTAGAGGATTATGCACAAGAGGGTTTAAGAACTTTGTGTATCGCCCAGAAGGAATTAGATCCTAGCATTTTCAAGAATTGGCTTGTTCGTTACAAGGAAGCGGAATCGCTGATTGACGATTCTCGAGAAGAAATATTAGACAGATTGGAAGATGAGATTGAACAGAATTTAATTTTATTGGGGGGGACTGCAATTGAGGATCGTTTGCAAGATGGTGTACCTGATTCCATCTCAATCTTGGGTAAGGCAGGAATTAAGATGTGGGTTCTTACTGGTGACAGAGTCGAAACTGCCATCAATATTGGATTCTCATGTAATTTGTTGGAAAACAACATGAAGTTATTAGTTGTTAGACCCGAAGAAGAAAATACTGATAACCTTAGTTACATCGACAAAGTGTTAACTTCCCATTTGAATGATAGTTTCAATATCGATGTGTCTACTCCTGATAAGATCGAGAAACTTATTCTCGACGCCAGGAACGACCACTCAACTCCATCATCAAGCCATGCTTTGGTTATCGATGGTGCAGCATTGTCTTTAATTTTTGACTCTGACCACGACGGCAGCCATGACATTCAATCTAAGTTCTTGTTACTTGGGAAGCAATGCAAGTCCGTCTTATGTTGTCGCGTCTCGCCTGCTCAGAAGGCTAACGTTGTAAAAATGGTCAAAAATAATTTGAAGGTGATGACTTTGGCTATTGGTGATGGTGCAAATGATGTCGCCATGATCCAAGCAGCTAATGTGGGCGTGGGTATAGCTGGTGAAGAAGGTAGGCAGGCTGTCATGTCTTCCGACTATGCCATTGGTCAATTCAGATATTTGACTAGGCTTCTTTTGGTACATGGAAGATGGTCATATAAACGGTTGGCGGAAATGGTTCCATGTTTCTTCTATAAGAACGTTGTCTTCACTTTAACATGTATGTGGTTCGGTATTTACAACAACTTTGATGGTTCCTATTTATATGAGTACACCTTTTTGATGTTCTATAACTTGGCTTTCACGTCTTTACCGGTTATCTTTTTGGCTGTGTTGGACCAGGATGTTTCTGATTCCGTTTCCCTTATTGTTCCTCAGTTGTACCGTTCGGGTATATTGGGTGAAGAATGGACTCAGTACAAGTTCGTTTGGTATATGCTTGATGGTCTCTATCAATCTGTTGTTTCTTTCTGGTTCCCATATTTGATTTTCTATAAGGCTTTCCCGAACCCACAAGGGTTGCCATTGGACCATAGATTCTGGGTCGGGATTGTTGCTACCATGGTTGCCGTCACAAGCTGTAACATTTATGTTTTATTGCAACAATATAGATGGGATTGGTTGACTTTGCTTATTAACTTTATTTCATCTGCACTTGTTTTCTTTTGGGCAGGTGTTTGGTCAGCTAGTACGACATCTAGAGAGTTTTACAAGGCAGCACCACAAGTGCTTGGAACGTTGGCATGTTGGGCGGTATTTGTTGTTGGTGTTATCGTTTGTGTATTACCCAGATTTACCTACGATTTCTTGAAGATAAACTTCTTCCCTCGTGATATTGACATTATCAGAGAATTGGTTAAACAAGGATACTACGATGATTATCCTCAAGGATACGATCCTACCAATGCTGAAGACGTCGAGAGACACAGATTGGTTGTGGAATTGGCCAACAGAGACCCTGACTTCTTTGACAAGTTGGAGAAGGAAGTAGAACGCACAGGAACTACAGAGTATAACACTGTCTATACCGGCCATGAACTGCCTGAGCCGGAAGAACATCATCACCACAAGCCATTTGCACATACCATTGGAACCATTAAACGGAAAATAACAATTTCGTCTCCTGGTGGCTCAAGAAGAGGAACTGTTTCAGGAAGATCTAGAAAGAACACTATCAGCGAATCATTTAGGAAACCTATTGATATCAATGTTTTGAGAGAGCAAATGATCCGCCAAGGCGAGTACACCACTTCCAGAAATTCGATGGAGAGAATCAGCACCACTCATGAAGTGCCTGGTTTGACACAAGCCGAAACCTTAATCAGATTGCACACGCGCAACAGTATGCTAACATGAGAATAATTTTTTTTATTGATAGAGTGTTTTATTATTCACATTATACCGTTTTTTTCATTTCTCCGTTGTTTGGACAACATATTTCTCATTTAGATAGAACTCTGTGTATACACGTTATGCATGTATTTGGTTTATTCAGAGTAATGAATTCAAGACTTTTAGCGACGAGCATGACATCTTTGCTTTTCTAATATCATACTAAATTCCATCAACTATTCAACTTCTGTGCGGTTTAATACAGAACCACTGTAAACATGCAAACTTCAATTAACGCAAATATCGGACTAAGGCTTCTCCTCAGGTAATCCAGATATATATTCTAGAGTATAGGGTTACACAGATCTTGCAAAGTTTATCAATTGAAGTATTACTATTATTCAGTATTTCCCTTATCACCAAATGTAAGCGGTATAAAACGTATGGTTTCGCACTGGGAAAAATAAAATCGAGAAATGAGAAATGAAGTTTACCATTTCCAATTTCCAATTCCAAACTCCTTCTTCCCAACTAAGCAGTCTGATGTTCAGCTTCCAGCTCCTTACACCAGGCGACGGCAACACTTCGTGTCGAGTGTCATTGCTCTGTTTTGACCATGATGTCAAGATACTTGCGGATCCGTGCTGGAATGGACAAAATGTTAGAGATCTCGATTTCTTCGAAGACCACCTAAAAGATGCCAACTTTCTCCTTCTATCGCATTCCACTCCCGATTTCATCGGTGCATACGTGATGTTGTGTATCAGGTTCCCGAATCTTATGGCCAACATCGCTGTCTATTCCACTTTACCAGTCAATCAATTGGGAAGAGTATCTACTGTCGAACTATATCGTGCCAACGGCCATCTAGGGCCCATAAGCACTGCAACGCTAGAGATCGACGATGTCGACCAGTCATTCGATAAAGTGCACACGTTGAAGTACTTCCAGTCTGTTAGTTTGCTAGAAAACAGGGTGAACATAACTCCCTACAATGCAGGTCACTCATTGGGTGGGGCGTTCTGGTTCATCACCAAACGCCTGGAAAGAATAATATACGCTCCTACTTGGAACCACTCCAAGGATTCGTTTTTGAACGGTGCCAGCTTCCTCTCCAGTTCTAGCGGGATCCCGTTGTCTCAGCTCATGAGGCCTACTGCATTAATCACATACACAGATTTGGGGTCCGACAGATCCCATAAACAGAGAACAGATACCTTCCTATCGTTGGTAAGTAGCACTTTGTCGAACGGTGGAGCAGTATTGCTTCCTACATCGCTTTCTGGTCGTTTTCTTGAATTGTTGCATTTAATTGACCAGCATTTGGAGAGTTCGCCAATCCCAGTTTATTTCATCTCATACAGTGGTACGAAGGTGTTAGCATACGCTACCTCCTTACTAGAATGGATGGCTTCACAATTAGTAAAGGAATGGGAAGAAGCGTCGATGTTCAGTGGCGCCTCTACAAACAGAAATAATTTCCCATTTGATCCCTCTAAAGTCGATTTATTGGATGATCCTCTGGAGTTGATCAACTTACCTGGTCCAAAGGTGGTTTTTACTGCTGGGGTGGATATGAATTCAGGGGACATTTCTGCTTCTGTACTCAAGTACTTGTGTGAAGACGAAAGAACAACAATTATATTGACAGAGAAGTCACATTTTGGGGACATGGGCAGTCTCGGTGCAAAATTATACTCCGACTGGTTCAATTCGGCAACAAAGTTAAATAACGGTAAGGCTGAAGAAGGGATATTGGTAGGCCTTAACCAGGCTACACCATTGAACAATTCGTTTGTGGAAGAACCTTTGACAGGCCAAGAATTAGATAAGTTCAAAGAACAAGTCCAAAATCAAAGAAGACAGAAATATCTTGCAAAAGTTAGAGATAGGAAAAACAAAAGTTTGCTTAATGCTGATACGCTTTCAGATTCATCAGATGACGATGACGATGAAGATGGTGGGAATACAACTGATGAAGAAATTCCATTACAAGTGGCCACAGGAAATGGCTTAGCTGCCCCATCCAACTCGATGCTAAACACAGACGACTTTAGGGCCCTTGAGATATATGATGCTGAATTGATCAAACAAACTATCGAGTCCAATAAACCATTAGATTTGGTTATTACCCACAAAATGAAGCCTAAGCAAGCGATGTTCCCATTCTTCACGACCTCACATAAACAAAAATTTGATGACTATGGTGAAGTTATTGATATTAAAGATTTCCAAAAAGTGGAGGATAATACCAATGGTAAGCTTATACAGGAAAGCAAAAAGAGATTCGAAAGAAGAGGTGAAAAGCTGGATGGAAATAATAAACGAGATTCTGACGGGAAGCAGCAGAACCAATTGCAGACCAAATTAACTCCACAAGAAGTGTTGAACAATCAATTACTTGAAAAGTTTTTGGATCCCTTAATGAATCCCAAACGAAGAGTACCCTTGGGCAATGAAAACAAGTACCCAGCACAACAGATCAGCTTTAGATGCGGGATATCGTACGTTGATATGTCTGGTGTGGTTGACATTAGGTCGCTCATGTTTATTATATCTCTATTGAAGCCCTACAATGTATTGATTCTCCCTGATTTCACAACAGGGAAGGAAACCCCACAAGGAAACGATGGATTCAAATTAGTTAAGGATTCCTTTGATAACCATACCCAAGACGACAAAATGGCATCGAGTGAATTTTCTGTGAATACCAAGGCATTATCTCTCAGCAACATTAGAAGTTCTTTGGCTACTTCTGGAAAAATAGGGTCTGGATCTAAGCTTGTGGTTCAAGGAGTAGGAATTAATGTTCCAATTAAAATTGGTGATGACAGTGAGGATGGAATGTTCAGATTCAACAATTTTGAGTTAAAATTGGATGATAAGATTTTGGAAAAGTTAAGATGGCAAACTATCGACGGAGACTACAGAGTTTCACGAGTTTATGGTATGCTAGAAATCCGGAATCCAGTTGGAGGCGAACCACCCTCTAAAAAGGCAAAAACTAGTGCTATTTCCAAGTACTTGAACCCAGGCACTGAATTTGCATTAAAATGCATTCCCGAAGAAGAAATGGCCAAGCACCATCCTTCTTTCTTCAACGGTGACGACCAAGGCAGTTTGCTCACGCCAAAATTGGCCATTGGGAATATCAGACTTCCCGAGTTGAAAAAGAGATTGATCAGTAAGGGACTCCAGGCCGAGTTCAAGAGTGAAGGTACTCTTGTAGTTAATGATACTATTGCAGTACGGAAGGTGAGCTACAGCGGAATCGAGGGCGACGACACCGGTGACATTGTAATAGATGGAACTGGAGGTGTTCTTTACTACCAGGTGAGAAACTGCATTAGGGAGATGCTTGCATATGTATTTTAGATAACCCATAGAGAATAAGTATTATGCCATAAATGTCCTCTATAGGGTCGTGCAAAAGGCCAAATGTTGATGGTTTTCTGGCCAATTAACGCAATGAAAAAATCCATTACCATTCATAAAGAACCAACTACGAAAGAAGGAAACCTTCTACTGTTACAGCCTCTCACTACCCACACTCTATACCACTACAATGCAACCATACAGCAGAACTGGCGGCACCAGAAAGTGCTTCTACGAATTCCAGACATTGGTGGCATGCTACACTTCCGCCGACACCGCCAACAAGAAAGTGTGTACACCACAATACGATGACTACTTTGAGTGTTTGCATGGATACAAGGAGAGAGAAAAGGCCAGATTGATGATGCAGCAGTTGAAGGAGAATGAGCAGACCAAGAAGGGTGTCACTGCTACCGAGTTGTACAAGTCCGGGAACTCTGTGTATGAGAATTTGAAGTTGGTTGAGTAATCGAGCAACACAAGCACCAAAAGCGCACATTAGTTTTGCCGTTTGAAGAAGACTTCTACGAGAGGTTAGAGTACCAGTGCATTAAGTTTGCACGCATGCAATTCTGTAAATTATAGTCCTATTTATACTACATAGTCAATCTACTATCATCGCAAGAAGAAGCGTGTAGAGAGAACAGAATATAGCGGACTGTTTATAACTACAAGATGCTATGTATCGTATATTATATCTTGTAGTAAATCGTATATCTCCGTATATCCCCGTATATTCTCATATATGATCACATGGTTACTACCAGGTACTTCTAGATATCATTATAACTGTTCTTTGTTTAATTAAGTATATAGTTCAATTCCTTGTAGTGCGAACAAAAATCAGACTCCGCATCTTTCAGTATATACATTTCTACTTTGCAACAGAGTACACCAGTAGACATACATACCACTTTGAAACTCAAAACATATATACAATTGCCTTAATAATAGCATATTAGCGTAATTTGATACTTATACATAAATATACTTATATACGACTTATATAAATCTGGGACATTTTGTATCTTTTATTAGTATTACTCCCCCTTATTTAACGAGTGTTGCAAAACTGCACATCAAGACTTGATCTGGTTGACAACCTTATGTGACTTCAAATACTCCTCCTTTTGCCTGGCCCTCTTCTCCAAAGAGCCGTTGAGGGGTCCGTCCACCATCTCCTGAGTGATGCCGTGGCTAATCAAGGATTTCCAAGTCCTCAAGTTTTCGAAACCGTTCTTAGCCAACTGGTAGTCCTCAAACGCTTTTTCAACTCCCAGATGACTGGAGCAAACAAACGGTCCGTACTGAATCACTTTCTGGTCTCGGATCTCTCCGCCAATCAACACAAATGTCACGTCTTCCTCACCTACATTCTCACCAGTGAAATAGTAACCTTCGGTGTCGAAGAAGGCGTTCTGGAACTGCCTCACACTCCGATCGCCATTAACCACCAATCCGTTACCCTGCAATACATAGAGAAAATAGTTGAAGTTCTGACGAAGCTCCTGCTTGAAAACACCACCTTGTTTAACTATGAATTGGTAATAGTCCACTGGTGTGTATGCCAAATCCTTGACGCTCTCGACACCATGAGACTTCCCACTGATTAACTTGACTATCACTTTACCGTCATCCTCAATCAACACAGGAATCTCCCATTCACGCAAGTCGCGGTATCGAGGATTCGACTTCTTCAAGTTTTCAGGCAAGTCAACCCACAACTGCAACCCTTCATTGGGCTTCCCATCTGCAGAGGGAAGGGGCATCTCAGAATGAACTACCCCCTTTCCTGCGGTCATAAACTGCAAGTCTCCAGCATACAACATCCCCTTAGACCCAGTGAAGTCTTCGTGGGCCATTGCTCCGTTGATCATGAGTGTGATCGTCTCCTGTCCTCTGTGGGGATGAGCAGGGAATCCCTTCTCGTTGGTGCCCTTAAAATGATCAAACAACAAGAAGGGATAGAAGTTCTTCCTCATCTCAGATCCAATTGACCGTCTTACTCGGGCACCCACCCCCTCCTCCTGTTCTCTTGCATCCATCACCACCTGGATCTTTCTGATCTCCTCACCTTTCATCTTTAATACTATTTAATTCAAACTGTCAGTTTACTCCGTGTTTTGTCAAAGCCAGAATAATGAATGCTGCATTACATCTGACCCCTGGTACTTATAGCAATTTTACATTAGGTGGACTAGACCCAAGTGTAATGGACTGAATTGGAAAGTACGGCATGCACATCAATTCCCATACCCCAGATTTACTAATTTAATCAATTTGTCTCCTTGCCTCTTTGTCCGTTGGGGACAATCGAACAATACTGGTTACCACACTTGAAATGTCCCATCACTAATACATTACAAAAAGGGGTACAATAAATTGCACCACAGATTACGTTATCGGAACTCTCCATCATCACTAACGGCTTACTA
Source organism: Lizanozyma gosingica (assembly GCA_030463055.1). Lineage (NCBI taxonomy): Eukaryota > Fungi > Ascomycota > Pichiomycetes > Serinales > Debaryomycetaceae > Lizanozyma > Lizanozyma gosingica. Next base: position 261,015 of record JAKVQZ010000001.1, on the reverse strand, counting down.
CTTCTCATGTTGCACAGCCACTTCCTCTTGAACTATCCCTTACCATTGCAATGCATATGATTTCTCATCTGTCTACACCGGCTATTAAGGGCAATTGTGAAAATAGCGCTTAGACAGTATTCAGATTACCAGCGATCATTCTCCGTAATTGAGGAACCCATACTTGGAGAGAGCACAAAGGTCGCATTAATTCTCCTTATCCTGTTCGTATGTCAACTGATTGAACATCCATTATTGTGAGATTACCTAATGTGTTACTCGGATGATATCCTGCCATTTAGGAATACCATCACCCCTAAAGTGTGGGACAGTCGAGGGCCTGCATTTGCTAAATCGGGAAAAGTTGATAAGATAATCACACATTCCTTATACGAACCAATGTTAAGCACCTATTTGTTTATACATGATGAAGTCTGTTAGTTACTGTTATTCTGGCTGCATAATGGGCCTTTCTATGGTACATGGGATTACGAGTGATTGAGCTTAAGATGGTTTGAAATCTCCACTAATTTTGGTATTTTGGATTAGCAGATTGATTCCTTTCCCAATATCTTTACTTTGAGATTTTGTACAGATATACGGAATATCGTTATTCATTTTCGTTAAAATATTCCCCTCTGTGATTTCCAATTAGGTGATTTATATCCAGGTTATATTATTCCCCATAATGTGAACGAGCCAGCCGTACAATAAATAAAACCGTGAACCTAAAGAATCCTAGTCTAGAAGTACCGCAAATGCATTGACAAAGAGAACTGGGCTCCAATGATACTCGCATACTAAATTGTAGCAGACATTATGGGCATTTTCAGTTGATATTAATGCATCCCAAGCTTATCTCCTGTGAAAACATGATAAAAAAACATGTTACAGCAGTTATTCTCTAAACATCAACGCTTCTTCAGTTGTTCGTGTCGTACCACACATTTCTCTTGCATATATGACTCAGTCCCAGAGATTACTTTGGTGTCTCTCTCGAAGACAATAGTGTTCAAGTTCAAGAAGAGCACTTTCAATCCCCCAAAAATCCCGCCTGGAGGAACTCATGTCTGTACTCCCTACTACTGGTTTGAGCAGTGGAAGGGAACCACCAGAAGAAGACATTACTATTCCTGCAAAACCTTGTGTCTGTCTCAAGAACCGAGACAACAAATCTTCGTACATTTCCAGTGTTCGTTCGTGATATTCCACACGGTATTCTTCCCTATGTTTGTGGTATGGAGTATTCAGAGGAAGTCGAGTCCACGGATGTAAAGTTGCTAGCTGGCGACGCAATTTCTGCTTTCTTTCGGTATTCTCTGTTAATCCATAGAGATCTTTGGTTCGCTCTTCGAATGTTGTTCTTATACTGTCATCATTTTCATACGACCAACAATTCTCGATTGAAACCCGGCTTATTCGGTGGTAAGCATACTCTAGTGACACCATACTTAACAAGGTTGTTACCATTTCTATCTGGTGGTGGTGTCGCAGAAGTTCAGTTTCAAAGTACTGCAAGCGGAAGCAAGTGGCTCCAACAGCCACCAAGAATGCAACCAAGTTGTCTTGTCCCTGGAAAGTAAATGAAGTTGGGGGTCGCCGAATGTAAGTAATTTCCAAATTTTTATTTCGACTCAATTGAACAACAGGAAGAACAAATTGGAAGCATGCAAATATTTCGTCTCCAACGGTCAACAGTTCTAATTGGAGACATTCGTGGATGAGTAGATTGAGCCAATCTCTACCTGAAACTGAACCCTTTCCCCATTCCGCTTTGGGTGCAAAAAGATGAGCTCTTCGCACAGTTCGAACTGAAAACTTGACCAACAGACGGGAAGAAGCACTGACCAATGAAAGGATTTCGTGGTGAGTCAATGCTTCGATGCTGGTTGTGAATAAACTGAGTTCCTTAAGTCTGAGACCTTCCTGGAATACGCGGGTAATTGCGGCTATTTCGGTATTGGGGGAAAGCTCAGATAAATCAATGAGAAGATCTAAGCGGGTTAAAGTTGATACAGAGTCTAGTAAACACCGATTGGCATAAATGACATTGGCATTCGATCCTAAATACTCAATGCCATCTAAATTCACAGGTTGTGCATCGGGATTAGGGGGGTTATTTTTAGCGTTGGAAAGGACTTTCAATGCTTTTAATTTAGGGAATTGAATACTGAAGTTTCGTTGGTTTAAATATTGCTGTGGGATCTCCAAGTACTCGACAAAGTTGTTAAATGTGAAGTCCACATCTAGTGCCAACAGCTTGTGGGCCGATTGCAGTAGAGTTTCTTCGTCCGGAGATAAAATTGTGGAACGGGGAAGTCGTAAGATGGCCAGCATTTCATTCCTTCGTACAAGACTTACATTGGCGAATAAAAGCGGCCCAAGTGTTCTTCGGAGTGCCCGACAAGTGCTGGAGAGCAGCAACAAGTCATGATAAGTGTCTCCATCGTAATTGAGGGAGCTTTTGCAGTAGCAGAAATCTGGAGTTGAGTGGTTGTGCTCCTTGTTAAGTGAACAGAGCCAGTATAAGATCTGGTCAAACACATCCTTTGGAAGATCCAACAACAACGAGACCATTGCAACAAGTGAAAACTGGTGCACTGGACCAGAGGAGTTATGCGAGGAAGAACAAAAAAGTTGTATACAATGGTGGCAGCATGAAGAAGTTTTGGGTAGAGATCAAACTAGAAGGACCACCTGTATATAAAAAGATTTTGGTCTGGGGATAAGGAATAGAGAATTCATAGGACAGAAGTTTATGGGGAAGAAGAATGGGTATTGTTGGTTGAGAGGAGCATAATGTAAGTTTTGAGCAATGTACGGTACACCCTTACTATTTATGAGAGACTATGGCCCATTATCTGGTATATTCTTTCAGCATTGCCAACTACCAGCGCAACATGGCATATTACACAAATTCCAGTAAATCATACTAGTACATCACTACTATATCACCACTGTACACTATTGTATATCACTACTGCATGCCACTGGTATATATATACCGCAGGATCTCCGTAATACGTATCATCCCTCATCTACGTCCAAATCTACAACCACATCCATATCTACATCCACATTTATTGTACTGTTCTATGCTTACAACTATATACCACTATGAGCCTATTGTCCACCCACCAATACATAACCTACGCTTCCTCCTCGGCGTCAGAGTCCGACTCCTCTTGCAACCCACTTGCTTCAACGCTGAACACAGATTCCTCCTCGGACCTGTACTTTCTAGCAATTCTAGACGCCTTGCCCTGTTGCTTGGCCTCTTCTCTCGCACGCTTTTGCATGGCAGCCAATTCTTCACGGAAAGAGTTCCGCACAGACTTATTGGAAAACACATCCCACATCTTCAAGGGTCCAGTGACACCACCGACAGTCAAATGACCACCGACCTCGATATCAGTAGCAAACGAGGTTGTCAAGACATTGCCCACGCCAAAATCACGGGACAAAACCATCGATGGACCGCTCTTATTATCAGTAGGGCATTTCCAGAGTTTGACCACCTTTTCTCCCATAGCAGAGGTGGAAAGCAACCCTGGAATCTCGCTGTTGACTTCAAGCGAAGAGATCCCGGCATCGTGTGCATGCAATGTCCACAAGGGCTTGTTGTCGACCCTGGCGTCGAAACAGTATATGTTACCGGTATCAGTCCCGGCGTAGAACAACTCGGGAACCGACTTGTGACCCCACTTGACGTTTTCCACCTCTTCACCACTGGCACATTTGTATCTCTTGGTCATCTGAGCCTCGTCGGAGATTCTGACGTCGGTGATGGCCACAAACGAGTCGTACCCACCGGTCAATAAAATCTGGCCCTCGTGAGGATGCCACTGCGACGACGAGACGGTCTTGCCATTGTGGATGTTGGAGAAAGAACGAACGGCAGTCCCGTTGTTCAAATCCCACAACTTGACGGTGTGGTCCGCAGAGGTTGACGCCAACACGTTTCTGTGCGCCTTGTTGTGGGACAACGAAAGAATGGCATCGGTGTGATGTGTGGTGACATGTTTGGCCTTGGACTTCTTCTTCTTCTTGCTTGCCTTGTTTAAAGCCGTGAATGAGTTCAGGTCAGGCTCTCCTAAGATCAAGTCGGGGAAAGCCTTGTCCATGCAATCTAAGTTCCAGATCTCGATCTGCGGATCAAAGGTACCGACGGCAGCGAAATTGCCAATGTTACTATTATTTGTCTCGTTGTCAGAGGTTTCTTGGCCTGGTTTATAGTTGATCCATTCCACACACAAGGGGAATGCTGGCAACATGATGTCGTGATGAACATACAAATTAGCTTCTCTGACCAAGCCCTTGGCCACATCGTTATCAAGCTTATCTGCTTCTTCCTCCTCTGCACCGTTGGGGGCTCCGGCACCGTCGTCGTAGACGTAGACGTCCAAGAATGACACCTCGTCCTCGGTTCTAGTAGCCAACACCAAGTTATCGGTCGGATAAATCTGCAACTCCTTCTTCTCCTCCTGGGCATCGGTCTCTGTGGGTAACAGCAAGTAGGGGTCGTTTTCGGACTCCTGGTGGAACTTGGCGTCGGAATTGGACAAACCGGGGAACATGGTCACAGCTTCCCCATCAGAGTCCTTTTCTTCTGCGTCGTAGTTCTCCAAATCGTATTCCTTCAAGTCATCGTCTATTTCAATTTCATCCTTGACAGCTTCCGAAGCGTTTTGGTCGCTGTTTTCGCTGTCTTCCTCGTCTTCCTCAAGGCCTTCTTCTGGCTTCTCTATGTCTTGCAATTGGAGGCGAGCCATTTCCTCTATTCTTTCCATTTCCTCATCATTCAACTCGTACTGTTCGGGGAACTCAGATGCGTACCCTCTGGGCACCCAGCAACTCGATGAGATCATTGGTACTGGTATGTGGTTGGTTCGTTGGTTTTACTGTACGACAGAAGAATGGATCTTTTTAGAGTCTGCGATGAGCTGAAAATTAAAAGTGCACAAAATCTGTACGCAGCGAAGAGATACAGTATACAACAACACCATTAACAAATCGTATACTGTTATATTATCACTATTGAACAAGACGCAAGCTTTCCACGCTATATGCTCAATATTTTGGGTAATGTGGGATATGCTTGATTACTGTGTGTGATACGCTACATTTGGTGCACTGATATACTATGATTGTAGTATGGAGAGAATCATCCTCTCGTAGAATACTACATTATACAAATACTATAAGTACCTTATACATTACTGTATATTATATGTTATACTAGAAGTACATTATATTAAGTATACTATTTCGTAGCAGATTATTTGCGAAGTAATCAGTACACAAAGTATCCTTTCCTCTTTTAGTGCTCTTCTACAACATGACAACACCAACTCCACTAGTGGTATCTTCGGTCATCATCCGTGTCTCACTATCAATCCCCCCACAGATTGCTTTCGTTCTGTAGTTGAACAAGTAGTAGTTTAAGAAACCATCTCCCTGGGCGAATTTGGTCTCGTTTATAAAGAGGTTGTTATCCTGCGAAGTCAAGCAATTGAATACATCGACATTGAGCTTCTTGGCCGTCACCAATGCGTCGTTGACCAAACTGACCAAACGGTTCTTGTACCCATCCTTGTCGGCCAGATCAGTAGCATAGTAGAACAAATAGGCGATTCCGAGCTCGCTGTATGAGGGATCGTTCAAAATGGTGAATGGTAACAAATAATACGAGATAAAATCACTTATGTTGCCTTCGCTGTTCTCCACAACATACGAACGGATAACCTTGTTCTCTGGATTAGCGGAGTTGACATCCAAGAGCCAATGGGAAAGCTCTTCTTTGCTGAACACTTGCACAATTTCAAACCGTTTCTGGTATTCCATCAATAATGCATGCACTTGGTCCACATCCTCTGGCTTCATTTCTCTCCAACCTTTGGTCTTGGTGTCTCCTGGTAACGCGTACTTGGCCACCATACTTGATTTGGTCTCGCCCTCGGGCAAATGGGAAAAGCCGACGTCGTACAGCTTGGACCAGTTCAATGGACGGTGAGTATACCGACACACAGACACAGGAGATGGCAAAATGACACCAGCAGTGTACAACGCCTGCCAAATGTTCTGTTTGTTGACTCTTCTGGTAATTTCCTTGATCAAAATAGGAGTCAATCGCTTGTGTCTCAACTTCTTGTGTACACACAAGAAGTTGATTTCAACGCTGGGGAAAGTAGCATTACCGTTCTTCAAGTGCAATGTCATGGGAATAGCAGAAATAAACCCAATCAACTTTCCACTTCCCTTGACCCTGACACCAACGTGCCAATCCTTACGCCATCCTGGGGGTTTCAAGGCCCATTTGAAAAAATCGTGAGAATACTTGAACCGCAAAGTAGAGTCAACGTCTTCCACGTAGTTCTCGTACAATAAAGTGTACACCTGTTCTAACTCGTTCTCGTCTTCCACGTTCATTGTGACCCACTCAAACTCAGGCAAAAGGGGCAAGGGTGAGTCAGGAATATCAGCTGGTGATCTGGCCTTGTCTATACGGCCTTCATCCTGTACTTTCTCGTCGAACAGAGGCACCGGTTGCGTCTTCCAAAACTTGTAGTCCTTCATTTCCTTCTGCTGCTTTTCTGTCAAGGGGCCACCCATGGCCAACTTGCGAAAGAGCTCCTCGATGATCTTGGGATCGAACTGCTCTTTGTTGTTTTCTGCCATTGGACGAGAAGATGGTGGTTGTGGCGATCGTGAGTGAAATGATGGATTGAACAAAAAGTGAGTGTGATATTTTAATTTGTGATAATTCTCTGTGATAATTTGTTACAAGGCGTATATTTTGCACCTGCACTAAGAACAGAGTCATATGGAATATGGAGAACTGTAGTATATTATATATGTAGATAGTTTACGATGTGCATGTTAAGTATAATGCTTATAGATTTACGGTATGAACGAGTTTATGTGATAAAGGGGAAAATACGATAAAATACGTCTAATAACAGATTGCCTTATTTCTGATACTTCTTGCTTAAAATTATGTATGGTGGAACACTTTTGTAGAAGTATAAATTTCTCTGCATGGTAACGAATATAACTGGATATTCTACGATAAAAGAATCTGGAATAGAGACACTTGCTTTCTGTTAATTTGCCCAATCACAGTGTCTGAGCCATATCACACACAGTCCTATCCTAAGACTATCCTAAGACCATCCTAAAGTTAATCCCAAAGTTATTCCTAAGCCATTGTAATCAAAGACACTATGGTGCTTAAGAACTCAAAATGGGACAAGAAAGCAAAATACAAGTACCTCAAGAAACATGGCTTGACCAAAAGGGAGTCAGGGGCCAGTGTGGAGGAGAAGAAACCACATTGGACAAATAAGAAGCCCACTCTTGCAGATGGTGAAGATGTTTCTGACTCTGACTGGGACTCAGAGGAAGACGAGGCGCTTATCAACCACTTTTACCCTAATTTGGGCAATGAGGAATTGACTGTTGACCAGAAGAAGAAGATCCGCAAACAAATCTTGCTTCAATTGCAAGAGGAAGAGGAGAAGAGGGTGAATAATGAAGGTGAATTAGAAACTGATGAGGAAAATGATCAAGTTGAAGATGGAGATGAGAATGGTGGCGAAGATGAAATGGATGGCATATATCTTGGAAATAAACCAACATCACTGGAGACCAAGGAAACGATAAGCTTTGATCTTGCACTGATTCTTGAGAATGCAAAGAGCTCTAAGAGATCTGGGAAACGGTACTTCAAACAAAAGATGTCATCAAACTTCCTCGAAGAATATGGTCTTGAAGATTACAAGGAAACAGTGGCCAAGGAAAATGTGGATTCCTACAACAAGACGTATTACGATAAGAAAGCTTCACGAAAAGTTGACGACATCGGTTTTCATGAAATGGAAGGATTTGAAGTGGGCAAATCGCACCTCGGAGACCATTCTTGGACTAAAAAGCCAACGGTAGAATATTTGACTGAAGAAGATATGGATAATGAAAGAAGACGCCAAACCCTTGTGGAGGATAACAAGTTGTACACTTCGTTGCGCAGCAAATATGCATCTTCGTCTGGCACACCTCGAAAGATCAAAGTGTTGGAGATTAACAATTTGAATTCGGAAGACGAAAAGCAAGTAAGTAATTTAAACTCTAGAATCGCCAGGTCTTCCCAGAATTCGCGACAGCTGGAAATAGATGAAGATCTTGCTGAGCTTTTAGGAGAAGTGGCAATTGCTGAAGATAAGGGCTCTGTTCTTGGTGGAGACCCGTTGGACGAGGTTTTAAAGGCTTCCTCGCGCATGCCGATAAAAGAAATGCAAAAGCTGAAGTCTGCGTCTATACCACCAGAAGGTTTTGACAGGTCATCATTAGCTCAGCCTGAACGAAACCACGAGGCGTTTCTTGATGACTTATTGGGATAAATACAGAGTAGCAGACTGTAAGGAGAATAATATATTATAATTCATTGGATGTATTGAGATATGGTTGTATTCATACATACTAATCAGTAGAATGTATATGTTCTGCCAAAATTAATGGAGTTATTACTGACATGTGATATACATACAAACAGATAGAACGGGTTTTCTTTTCAGCACATCATAGCATATCATGGTATATGATATGTATGCCAAATAAAGTGAACTATTGTAAAGCATAGAAGAGAGTAGAAAGAACACTGAACGTATAGCAGAGTATTAAAGAATAGCACGAATTTTACTCTATCTTAATAGCAAAGCAAATTAATAGAATACCGATGGTCAAAATAGATTAATATATAGTTGTAGTCTAATCTCCTCCAGCCTCCAGGTTCTAATTCTATTATGGCCATCCCATATCAATCCATAACATTAGTAGCTCCAAGTTTCGTTGTTGGCTGCAAAAGGAGTTGTATGGGAATGTGTAGTGCGCGTAAATGCCAGAACGGTCGTAGTAAATCCGGGCACTAATTGTAGAAGAACTAGTGAAAAATTTTCGTTTCTGTAGATGGAAATGCGTTTTAGGTGATATAGTAATACAAGCCAGATCAAGGTCTAGTCTCTATACCTATATCATTCTATCTATAGGTAGGACATAATGTCTCGTTTCTTTGTATCGGGGTACACCTCGGACTCGTCGTCTGAAGAAGAAGACTTATTGTCTTCTTCTGAGGAAGAATTGTTGAGTTCTTCCGAAGAGTTATCCACCGACTCTGAATTCGATAACGACGAATCCTCAGACGACTCAGACTCAGACTATGATGGAAAGCGTCCCACCGGTCCTGCCTACTTCTTGAAGAAGAGCTTCTTGAAGGGTGCCGCCCAGGACTCTGACTCTGACTCCGATGATGAAGACAGAAAGGTGGTCAAGTCGGCCAAGGACAAGTTGTTGGATGACATGAAGGAGAGCATAGAAGCCATAAACGTGGCCAAGAGAAGCAACACATGGTCCACTGTGTTGACCGAGTTCGAAAAGTTGGGCCGTTTGCTCGTCAGAGCCAAGCAGCAGAATTTTGGTACTCCCAGATTCTACATTGTCTGTTTGGGTGGTTTAGAAGATTTCATCGAGGCAACCAATGAAAACGAAAAACTGGAAAAGACTTTGAACGGTGCTGAAGCCAGGGCCTTCAACACTGTCAGACAAAGAGTCAAGAAGACCATCAAGGAGTACCAAGTGTACTATGACCAATTCAGAGAGAACCCAGAGTTCTATGACGGTGACGAACCCATAGACATTACTGCCAGCATTGCAACTATCGGTGGTGTGTCCGGAGAAACTGAGACCTTCTCTGGAACCCCCACCAGACACTTGAGTCCAGTGTCTGCTTTGTTGAAGCAAATCAGCGAGACCAGAGGTAAGAAGAACGTCGACAAACAAGAGCAAGTACAACAATTGGAAGAAGTATTGGCTACCGCCACCAAGGAAGGTAAGCCCTTCGAGTTGATCAGTATCTACACCATGTTGTTGTCTATCAGATTCGATATCTCTTTGAGTCAGAACTACATGACCCATGAACAATGGCAAAAGTACGCTGATGATTTGGAGAAATTCTTGAGCGTCTTGGAAAATGCTTCTGACAAGTACCAGCTTTCTGAATTGGGCCGTCCTACCGATGACATTGACATTGAACCTGAAGCCAACGAGAATGGTGTCAAGGTTCTCTTTGGTTCTATCACCTCTTTGATTGAGAGATTGGATGATGAATTCACAAAGGCTTTGCAGAACATTGATCCTCACTCCACCGAATACATCGAACGTTTGAAGGACGAATCTGAAATCTACAGGTTGATTGTCAGGGCCCAGATCTACGTTGAGTCCATTACCTCCCAAGAAAAGAAGGGTAACTACCATCAATTGTCGAGAATCATCCTCAGAAGATTGGAGCACGTCTACTACAAGCCAGACCAATTGATCATTGCGAACGAAGAAAATGCCTGGAAGGGTATCTCTGGTGATTCGGTCATTGCCTCAAAAAACAGCACACCATCCGAATTGGTTGATGCCTTGAGTGACTACTTGTTGAAGAACAAGAACAAGGTGTACGCTCAACAGGCTTTGTTGTACAGTATCTACTACTACTCTGTCAACGGTGGCTACGCCATTGCCAGAGAGTTGTTCCTCAAGTCTCAAGCCTACGCTGCCATCCACTTGGCTGAATCTTCGGTTCAAATCCACTACAACAGAGCATTGGTTCAATTGGGTTTGTCGGCCTTCAGAAACGGTAACATTGAAGAATCCCACCAGATTTTGAACGAAATCTCCAACTCCCAAAGAGTCAAGGAATTGTTGGGCCAAGGTTTCAACACCAAGTACCCATCGCAAGCTACTGTTGTTGAAAAGCAAAGATTGTTGCCCTTCCACATGCATATAAATTTGGAATTGTTAGAATGTGTTTACATGACCAGTTCCTTGTTAATAGAGATCCCTGCATTGGCTTTGGCTGCTACCAACCCCAAGGACTCCAAGAAGAAGGCTTCCTTGAAGTCATTCAAGAGCAAGTTGGAGTTCCATGACAGACAATACTTCACTGGCCCTCCAGAATCGATAAAAGACCACATCATCTATGCATCCAGAGCGTTGCAAAAGGGTGACTGGGCCAAGGCATACGACTTGTTGGCCTCGATCAAGATCTGGAAGTTGTTGCCAGACAACGAGAACTTGTTGTCTATGATGAAGTCGCAATTGCAAGTTGAGGGTATGAGAACCTACATTTTCACCTACAAGTCTATCTACATCAAGTTTGCCTTGACTAAGTTGTCTGAATTATTTGGTCTCACCACCGAACAGGTTGTCGATGTTTTGAATAAGATGTTTGAAGCTGGCGATGTTTCTGGTTCTATGGATGAAGCTCACCAATACGTCAACTTTGTTTCTGAAGAACCCCAGAGATCGAGATTGCAAGAGCTTGCTATAACAATGAAGGAGAAGGTTGGTATGTTGAGCGAGAAGAACGAAAGAACTTCTTCCAACGGTCACGCTAGAAAGCAGAACCCTGCTCAACAACAACAGCAACAACAACAGAGGGACCAAAGGGACCAACAACAAGAAGAAAACAACAGATTCAGGTATGCTAGTGTTAACACCAACAACGATGAGTTCCAGGTGACTGCCTAGGTGCCGGAAGTTGCACACTGTATCATATATATTAATCTATAGTGTTAGGGCCATCGCAGATATTAGTTGGCGCGTACCGTGGATTGTTAATACACAATTGAGGCTAAGCGATGTTTATTCATTGGAATGGATATCTGAGTGTAGATGACTCAGGTAAGACGTTTAGGGAATAGAAGATTCTGTACTGATAACGATATTCACTCTTTGATTAGTGCTCTGGCAGTATCAATTCAGATTCAATTGTGACGCAGTTATTATTATAGAGCTTTATTCAGGAATTGATATTGCTTTGCTTATTAATCTAAGAACTTGTAGTGTTGCCTTAATTAATTGCAAATCATGTTCAAGAGCAAAAAAGATAAACGAAATGCTCAGTGTACAGTGGCAGTTCATGAAGCCCAGAAGTTATCAATGGAGCTACTCAAATAGAAGAATGGAGAGTGGTTTTTTGTATATGTTGAACTTGAATCGTTACTATCTTTACTATCTTTGTTGTTCTATACTGTTAATGACTTGAATACTGTTGTTGGCCTATTATAGTCTACTGTAGCCTTCTATGACTCTACTATGAGTCTATTGATGACTTCTATCACACTGACCACTTCGATACTCGACTGCAAAAATAAGATGAAGTCTGAAGTTGATGCGAACTATTTTGTATGCGAAAAACTCAATCTTGTATACGAAATATTGAGATGAGCTCACTTTATTCACCCGTACTTTACTCTATCCTCTCATCTTCTATAGTAAACAAGCTATGAGCAAACCTGTCAAAGTGTCTGCGCTCTGTGAGCTCTGCCATGGCCGGAAGGCGGTGATGAAGAGGCCAAAGAACCTCCAGAAATTGTGCAAAGAATGTTTCTACCATGTATTTGAAACTGAGATCCACAATACCATTATCTCCAATGAACTTTTTGCTCCCGGTGATAGAGTCGCCATCGGAGCTTCTGGTGGTAAGGACTCTACAGTTCTTGCTTCAGTACTTAAGACATTGAATGAGCGCTACAATTACGGCGTGGAATTAGTGCTTCTTTCCATCGACGAGGGAATTAAAGGCTACCGTGATGACTCTTTGGCAACCGTTAAGAGAAATCAGACCCAATATCAAATGCCATTGGAAATCGTGTCATACAAAGAGCTTTACGACTGGACCATGGACGAGATTGTTTCCTGTGCCGGTATCCGGTCCTCGTGTACTTACTGTGGAGTCTTGAGACGTCAGGCGCTCGACCGTGGTGCGGCCAAATTAGGCATTAACCATGTTGTGACTGGTCATAATGCTGACGATATGGCAGAAACAGTGTTAATGAACTTGCTTAGAGGGGATGTTGCCCGTTTGGGCAAATCGTGTGAAATTTCCACCCAGTCTGAAGGGTCTCCATTTAAAAGGACTAAACCTTTCAAATACACCTACCAGAAAGAGATTGTGCTTTATGCCCATTACAAAAAATTAGACTATTTTTCCACAGAATGTACTTATGCCCCTGAGGCGTTCCGTGGTACTGCTAGGGAGTTGCTTAAGTCGCTTGAGGCTATCAGACCTTCGTGTATCATGGATATCATCCACAGTGGTGAACAGTTCTTCGTTGCACCAAGACCCAAAAGAACTACACCAAAATATAAAAACGCCAAAAAAGTATCAGAAAACTCTCAGAACGAACAGGAAATCAATGCTGATGGCTCTGTCTCTCTTAAGCAATCTGCAAAAACAACTGACACTAATACTGACGGTCATAGATGCGAGAAATGTGGCTACTTAACAATGAACCGTATTTGCAAGGCGTGTGTTCTTCTTGCAGGTTTAGAATCCAATAGGGCTAAGGTTGGTATTGATAACAACATTGCCATAGATGGAGCAGCTAAGCTTTCCAGGACATTGGAGCAACTCAGTTTTTAAAAGTACTTTACACGGTATTTGTTGAAAGAATGATGTACAGTATACAGTGATTGTTCTTTGGTTATCTAACTTATCATCTGAATTACTCAGGCTTCTTATACACATGGGACGCCGATGCCTGGTGACTAGGGAAAACAAGGGTTTCTGCAATAACAGTGTTCTGTCTTCTAGATACACCAAAAACGATAATTTCTGCAATATCCTGGGCAGTGAGAGGCTCGGTACCCTTATAGACGGCATCAGAGGCATTCTGATCTCCGTGGAAGCGGACTAACGAGAATTCTGTCAAAACAGCACCAGGTTGCACTTCCAACACACGAATACGGGTATCAATGGTTTCCTTTCTCAACGCATGAGTGAAATAATTGACAGCAGCCTTTGAAGCACAATAAATAGCTCCACCAGGGTAAGGGTCTCTACCAGCAATGGATCCTAAATTGACAATATCACCAGAATTCTTCTTCTTAAAAATGGGCATGACTGCCTGGGTCAAGTTGATCAAACCTAGGACATTGGTCTGGAACATTCCTTCGATGTCTTCGTCAGAGATTTCACCCACAGTTGAACGACCCAAGGCCTTCCCGGCGTTGTTGATCAAAACATCGATATCAGCAAACTCGGAGGGTAACCCAGCAATGAAGGGTTTGATTTCTGTTTTCACGGAAACGTCCAAAGGCGCAGCGTGGATCTTTATCTCGGGGAATTGAACTCTCAACTGTTCACTGAGCTTGCTCAACCTTTCCTTTCTTCTAGCAGTCAAGATCAACTTGATCTGGCCATTGGCGGCGGAAGCGAATTCTCTTGCTGTGGCTTCACCAATTCCTGAGGAAGCACCAGTGATCAAGACGATCTTATTAGCCAATCTCTCAGCTGCCTTGGAACCGAACGACATTGATAGACGGGGTTGTATATAGTTTAGTGATATGAGAATGAAACGAGATATGTGAGAAGATCATGTTGAGTTATATAGTGGAGTTTGAGTCACTCTGGGTGATAATATTTCGACGGGTGCTACCAAAGGAACTGGTAAGTTGGTCTGTGGTCATCTTACATTCTATTACAGATTTGAAAATTGGAACCGAGAACGTGAGACAGGCTTTTCTGAGTCCTTAATACCTGACTCGGCGCAGACCAGAGTACGATGCATTAAGTTTGCCGATAAGATGGTGTGGTCCTCCTAAACTCCGAGCGTAATCACCCTTTATCCTTCACCACTGACTCATTCTTTTCAAAGTTCATTTTGTCTAGCAGTTTGGGTATCATATGTTTCCCTTCAATTGGTTGTATCCTGCAGTACGCCATGTTATAACTCCCGTTTGATATTGGTTGACTGAAGATGCTACGAAGTACGACTCAATCCAATAATGATGTCATTTGGGTGCGAAAAATGCAAATGCTCTTGATGCTGGACATTGTTCGGTTCGCACTTCGAATGTCCATAATTATCTTCAATAATGCGACAACGGAATTGTGGCAACTGTGGTTAGTGTATTCCCACAAGTAATAATATTCACTATCAGAAGCAGCAGAAAGATCCACTCCAATCACACTTTAGTGATTGTGCGTGATAGGATGGGTATGGTATAAGCTTAGACACCACTTCGTGTTTCCAAGTTGGGTGCCCGAGTCAAAAAAAAATACTCAATTTGCTGAGTCGCAATTTGTGTTGGTATGTCAGAGTCAAGGAGCGAGAATAAGAGAACGTTACTTTTTAACTAACCATATTAACCTATTACTCATCTTCTTGAGGAAACTTGCGCTCGTCAAACAAACAGTCCACACAAACGATATGATTTCTTCGCTAAAGCTTAATTCTCACCTCAAATGATAAGAAATCCACGCACTTAATGCTTGATAACGTACATATCTACTTGTAATCAATCATGTGTCTCTATGCAAGTGCATGCTATCCGCATTTTCTCTTGTGTCTATATTTATACAATGACAAGTCCAGTAGATGTGCCCCAGTCTGTTCTGATCGCTATCTATGCTTTCAAGGTACTGAGACTAATTTGTTGTCCTGCATATATGAGAACTCCATACCAATGGTAATAATGGCGGAAGTGCAGACCCGCATTCAACCGCGGAGATATGGTCGCATACTTAAACTGATAATTAGGATTACACTTGTTTATTTATTTGTCATTTCTTCTTTAGTATCGTTTGCATTGCCATGTCTTACGGATCTCTGGCCTCTGGCCGTCTTAAAGATAAGATCATTTTGATCACAGGAGCTTCTGCCGGCATCGGTAAAGCCACAGCATGGGAATTGGCTCTGGCAGCCAATGGCCAAATCAAGTTGGTGTTAACCGCCAGAAGGAAAGAGAAGTTGGACCAGTTGCTGAAGGAATTGAGTGAAAAGTACCCCAATATTAAGGTTTTGTCTGTCAGCCTTGATGTTTCTGATTTGAAGTCAATTGATCCTTTCATTGCTGGTTTGCCTGCGGAATTCTCTGACATCGACGTTTTGATCAACAACGCTGGATTGGCGTTGGGGAGAGACGAAATCGGTAAGATTTTGCCTGAGGATATCCAGGGTATGTTCCAGACCAATGTGCTTGGTTTGATCACTTTGACTCAAGCGGTCATTCCAATTTTTAAGAGGAAGAATTCTGGTGATATTGTCAATTTGGGCTCTATCGCTGGCAGAGACCCTTACCCTGGTGGAGGGATCTACTGTCCTACGAAGGCAGCAGTCAAGTCATTTAGTCACGTCCTCCGGAAGGAATTGATTCTGACTCGGATCAGAGTCCTTGAAGTCGATCCAGGTAACGTGGAGACCGAATTTTCCAATACTCGGTTTAAGGGAGATTTGGCCAAGGCTAAGGCGGTTTATGCCAACACGGAGCCATTGGTGGCCGAAGATATTGCCGAGATCATTGTTTTTGCATTGACCAGAAAGCAGAACACTGTCATTGCTGAGCAGTTGGTGTTCTCTTCCAATCAAGCCAGTGCCTTCCATTTGTATAGAAACCCTGACCCAGCATTGTAGGTACAGGTATGAAAAGCTATGCGGTAAGATACTAAACAAACAGTGGTATAGAAATTACATATTTATGATACCAATAGTGTACACTAATAGTATAGTATGGGTATTGGATTAATAAGATACAAATTAACCATCGATAGTCTGCATTATCTAACTACACTCTTCCATATTAATAATTATGTTATTTATTAGAGTACAAAGAATCCCCTCAACAAACCAATAAAGATGTATTATGGGCTATACAGTATTTAGTCACCGAAAGAAACTTCAACACCGCTCAATACCAAAAACCAAAAAACGCTTAGTAGAAAGTGGTAGGAGCGTTAGGAGCAAACAACTTGGTGGACTTTTGGATTCTGTGAGGCAATGGGAACTTCAAGTCCTTGGTCAAGTATTGCTTGACGTATTGTCTCTTGACGTCGTCAGTCTTTTCCAATTCGACAACCTTCAAGATGTGGATGTTTCTAAATCTGGCTCTGTGTCTGGCAGCCAAGTCTTGGTACATGGTTTCAACGGCACCAACTCTGGTAACGTCTCTGTATTCCTTGTACATGTTGTGGATACCAGATCTAGATTCGTATCTGATCCAGACACCGAAGGTCTTAACCTTGGTTGGTCTAGCTTCAGCAATGGCGTTGACGGAGACAATTTCACCAGAAGCCTTCTTGACCTTGTGCAACTTTTGCAAGAAGTACCAGTAACGAGACTTGGCCACAACAACGTTGGGGGCAAAGATTCTCATTCTGTACAACTTTGGTTCAGGGACCGACTCGGTGGGGAGACGACGACCGATAACTTGATACTCGTTCAATCTAGACATTCTAAAGTGGCGTTGTTAGTAATGATGCTCATGGAATGGGTTTTTGATGTTGGTCTCAGTGGGACGTTTTCGATCGTATGGGAAAAGTATGGTTTAACCAACTCGAATATATACCGAAAATGTAGAATATTCCTTGAGCATTATGGGATGGGATGACTTTCTTTATAACAATAGCATTGGATGTCTATTGGTATTATTCCTTCCGTTTCAAATGGTTTTTCTTTGCGTATTATATTCATAGTGAAGATTTCCTCCTTTTATTCCTTCCTACCACCATTCATACATTATATCAAATGTACTCTATCTCATCTTCTAATGCAATGAAAAATCATCGACCATTTCATCCTCTTGTTGTTCTTGCTCTCGTTACGCTCTCACTCGAATCCTCACTGGCCTTTAGCTTTAACTATAGCTCACACATACTTGTTCTGCTGGGGTCCAAACGTATGCAAGAGAATACAAAACACTTAACAAAAGTAAACTCCCAATAAATTTGGTTTGGTTCAAATTTTTCACCAAATTTTTCCTTCTCGCATACAGACCACTACTGGCAGACCCCATACCATCGCACACAGTGAGTAGTGGGCTTGCCCGCTTTGGAAGGTGAGAAGCGGTACGGACACGTATATGGACGCTGACGTAAGCCATGAAAGTGAAGACACCGATGAGGAATGCAACTGTATGCAGTGAAATGTGGTGAAATGAAGTATCACGTGAGCGGATAATTTCGCTTTTATGATTACTGTTCTTTCTTTCGTGACGGTGAGAAAACTGTCATGTGAGTTGCGGTTTTCAGCACGTGATAGGGTCCAGCCCTGCTGGTTCACTTTCTTACAGCTTGGAGGAACCCTATTACAGGTGTGGCCCTACAATGGTTGCGGTTCCCCGTATTGTATATATAATGCGATGTATATGTGTTATCCTGATTCATACCATTTCTATTCATCAGTAGACTGAACTGTAATATTCATGATATTGTATTTTGTAAGGGGGGAATTTTCTATAGTTTTCAGGTACTGTTTAGTGTCTTCATTATAATAACCATGATTCACCTACTTTGTCGGAAGTATTCAACTGGTCCCCATTTTTTTGCATAAGCTTTATTCGTACTCTTTTAATGATATATATGTATACTCTACTATAAAAACCTGGCTCCACCTGGAACCCATATTTTAAAAAATCACTAAACTAAAACAATGATAGAACACAGTAAGTCACCAGAATATCTATTTGGCCTCGGCCTTCTGCTTCATCTTCTTCTCTCTAGCGAGTTTGGCAGGTGTCCCGGATTCAGTGTCCAAAAAGTAGTCCAACCATCTGAAACTGGAAGCGTAGTTACCAATGAAATAGTGGTGGTGATCATCATGGTGTTCAGCTCCAGCCCAGAAGGGTAAGAAATGGTGCAATGACCAAGGGAACTCGTACCCAGAATGGGAGTCGACTGCCTGGAACAATCTAAGCACAATCCACAACGTCAAAGTAAACAAATGCAAGACAGGCAAGTTCCATTCTGGGTAGTATTTAGCGCAGTAGGCGTAAATGATTGGGAAACCTACAGTACCAAAACCCAAACTAACCACTTCAATGGGGTGGGCATATTCTGCTGCCAAGCCAAAGGGTGCCGCGTACTTATGGTGTTGCTTGTGGATGTATTTGTAGAAGGGACCGTAATGGAACAATCTGTGGGCCCAGTAATGCCAGTTGTCTTCCAATACAAAGAACAATGCGATCTGACCACACATCACTTTCCAGTGAGGGAAGGGAACATCGACAGAAATCTTCAATGAGGCACACAAGGGATGGAACAACCAGATAGGCAAGGCTTCGACCATCAAGTGCGACTTGAGCACAGCCTTGAAGCACTCCCACTGTTCCTTATCCAGGGGGATTTTAGTGGCCTGAATCTTCCACCTTCTAAAGTACGGGATATGGTCAATAATGTACCAAGGCAAACATCTGCCAAAGTACATCAACTCGTGCGTGAGAAAGAACAAGAGTCCTGTGGCCAACACATCGTTGTTCATCCAAATGTACCACGAGGCCCATAATCTTTCAATAACATTCAAAGTGGCGGCAACAGAAGTAGGTTCTGTTTCGCTGATGGTCTTCAACGTTGAGTAGATCGCAGAATATGACTCAGATGATGTGTTCAACGCAACAGCGGCTGGCGAAAAGCCCTCCACCAAGTAGTGCAACGAAGATGCCAGTTGGAAGATATCCATGATGATATAGGGAGTGGTAGGTCTAAATATGCTTTACTTAGATGAAGAAGATATGTGTGTGTGGACATATGTATATATATATAAACATTTGTACCAAATATATTGTATGTGTATATCATCCGATGCTACAACCGTATGATACCAAGCGTCTAAGCCATATTTCCAAACAGAGAGAGAACGACCTAAACGAAGATCCAGGACATAAAATGTCGGTTCATGCTGTTAGCGAAGTCAAATGGTGTGGGAACTGTATAGGGAGGAACGAGTTTTCGCAGCCAGCCAAATGACAGTGGTCTGATTGCTGCGAACACAAAACAGGTAACCTGCGAGGAGGAACGACGAATATACGACGTAGATGGAAATCCTATACGACAGAAAACGCGATGAGTTCCTTGGCGGTCGTGTGTAATCTCACGTAATAACCAGATCCATATAACTAGTGGTCAACCATAATATAGTCATAATATATTCCACCTACAGTCGTCTATGGATTCAATAGTAGTGCGCAATGTTTCTTGTCTCCATTGTTATTCATCGTTATTTACTATGGATGCAAGGCTTTACTATTGTCAATAATAGATCCGATTTCAATTTTCATTGTATCGTACTCTTTACCATTACCTTTATTATGCTCCTTGGTGCTGTCTTTTTGTGGCTCTGATGTCTCTCTATGACGTTGATGTCTGTAAAGTGAATATCCCTAAGCAAATAATGGGGTTTGTCGCACCTTTATTCTTTGGTTAATATTACACTTCTCCTTATACACCCTTCACTTTTATTTGCCTTTCTCTTATGAATGGACTCCGAACTACGGTCTATTCTGCTGAAGGGATATATTACCCTAGTCTACTCCGCACTACTCAGTTCCTGGTTCTATCATCATTATTAGGCGTGCCTGCGTATGTATTATATATATTATGCCCATCTGCTTATTTCTTACAACACTCTTTCATGGGGCAAGATATCAACCAACAAACTGTTGTCAACATTAGCCAAGTTCAAGCCGTTGGTGGTCTTGTAGTGTTGAATGTTCTCAAAGAACTTGTCAAACAAAAAGCTAGTATCCAAGGGGCCCCCCTTGGCTTCTGGGTGGAATTGTGTCAGGAAGATAGGTTTAGTCTTGTGCTTCATTCCCTCGTTAGACAAATCGTTCAAGTTGGTGAAGTAAGGTTCCCATTCGGCAGTGTTCAACGTAGCAACGTCAACTGCGTAGCCGTGGTTCTGTGAGGTGATGTGGCACTTACCTGTGGCCAAATCCAAGGCAGGAATATTGTGGGCACGGTTACCATATTTCAACTTGATGGTCTTAGCACCGCTAGCCAATGCCAATAACTGGTGGCCCAAGCAGATACCGAAAATAGGTAAAGTAGGGTACTTATCCATGGTGTCCTTCAAGTTTTCAACAGTGGTGGAACAATGGGTTGGATCACCAGGGCCGTTGGAAATGAAAACACCATCAAACTTGTTGGCAATCTTATTTATGGGGTAATTGTATGGGAACACAGTCAAACTAGCACCTCTTTCGACGAGATTACGCAAAATGTTCTCCTTAGCTCCACAATCTAAAACAGCAATGTGGATGCCCTTGGAATATTCAGCAGGACATTGTATGTGGAATGGTGCCTTGGTGGTGACCTTGTGGACCAAGTTAACCGATTCAGGATCTTCAAAAGCGGCATCTTCGTCTGCATCGTACTCTTCACCAACGGTAATTCTGGCCAAAGAGGAACCCTTTTCTCTCAAGTATGTCACCAATTGTCTGGTGTCGACACCGGTGATGGCAGCGACCCCTGATCTCTGACACCATTGCTGTAAACTCTCGACAGCTGTCCAGTGACTGTATTCTAAGGCAACATCAGCAACAACAATACCAATACATTGCACGTGAGGACTTTCCATGTACTTCAACAAGTTGAAGTGATCCTTAGCGGTGGACGATGGAACACCGTAGTTCCCAATCAAAGGTTGGGTGAAACACAAGATCTGACCCTTATATGATGGATCGGTCATAGATTCGGGGTATCCCACAAGCGAGGTGGTGAAAACAGCTTCACCACTGACGTTCTTGTTAGCACCAAAAGAATACCCACTGAACACAGGGCCATCCTTGATTCTCAAAGTGGCTCTGTCCAATCTCGAAGTCTTGTTAAACTTGGAGGCAGCTGTAGCCAACCCACGAACACCCAGCCAGGGCTTGATCTTCATCAATCTCAACATTGGTCCAGCAATATCTAAGCTTGGTGGAGCGAGACTCTAATATGCTAATGCAAATATAAAAAAGAGGTACCAAGAATAAGAAAGAAAGCGGTTCCTTCTTAAAAAAATTTATAGGAAGAAAAAAAAATCAACTCTGTATTCTGGTTGTTCTAATGAATGATGACTGACTCTCACAGTATAAGTTGTCGATGCACATCCCCACTACTAATCCAACTGATAGCGAATCGCGGCTAATGAAAAATTTTCACACATGTATTACCTGATTTGGAAACCGGGGGTTGACTCATTCCATTGGTGAATCATTGTACAACCAAATCATGGTAGTGTTTCTGGCAATTTGCTTCTGTATGTAGTAGTAGTAGACATAGTACTATAGCCCTATAAAGCTGTAGTTGTGAATCATCATACTCATCTAAGTTGTGTACGCTTGATATAGTGAATTCAAAGTCATATATCCATGATATTCTCAATGTATAGAAAAAGAATAAAGACAATGCCAAAATTCACCCAACAATGATGGGGACATCAACATGAACAGAGTTCAACGTAGGATCATGTGTATCTGCTCCCTTGTACTTAACACACACCTGTAAACAGTAATGACGGCCTACCAAACAACTCTGGTAACTGGGGATTAACGTAACATTATTCTTATTAATGCAGTACAATGGAATCGACATCTTCTTTACCCACTTCATTTGGTTCGACGACAGCTGTTGCACTGCGCTCCATTCAGAATCGTTGAATAAGGCAGGGTTGGTTGTAGGAGTCAATGGTTTGAAAAAGTCCTGGATAGTGTCCTTCTTGATTCCTAGAGTTTTAAACGCTTTCAAATTCAAATCAGCAGTCTTGGAAACCTCCATCTTATTAGCATGGATAAAATGCATAAATGTAGTGGCCTTGTCCTTAATTTCTTGCATGTTCTCTCTGGTAATGGCAACATTGTCATCGTGGATCTTCCCATTGACAGGATTAGAGTAAAAGAAATCGTATCCGAGCTCAACAGGGAAGGGGAATTCGGAACTGTATGTCCATAATACAACGTTGATATCAATTCCGATAATTGGTGGTGGTCTAACTGCACTCTCATTGGAATAAAAAATCACATCAATGTCCAAATTACGAATCAAAGAGTTCTCATCACGGTTATACACTTCGGAAATGTGTGAAGATGTTGATGTTATGGGTCTCAATTCTTCACTGGCCAGAGCCATCGGTCTTAAAGGATTTGAAGTCTGCGGTGATAAATGGAGACCAGTGTTAGAAGTGACTGCCCTTATCCCATTGGATGGAGTTGTCGACCCACTAGAGAAGTTATCAATAGACCCGTTATTGTACTTCATCAACAACTTTGGAGACGCATATGGAATAACTCTATCAGGGATACGAGCATACACTTTCAGTTGACCCAATTGTTTCATGTTGCTAGAGAATAAATTACCCTTCTTCTTGTAAATTGGAGCAGGGACAACAGTACCTAACATTCTTTCCTCGCGGTACAAAGATTCTCTGTCTTCATTCCGAAGTAATTCTTGATTGATACGGTGCTTGATGCTTGAATCGTAGACCTCGGGGTTTACTGTTGTATCCCCGTCGTAGTTGTCGTGAATGATCAAGTTCTTCACTTTGATGTCATTTTCGTTGTTTGTAGATTTTTGCAAAATAGAGTCCATTTCTTTTTCTACGAGAAAGAATAATTCATTGATTCTTCTCCAACTGCTCAAATAAAGATAACTTTCAAATAACTTGCCGTCAATACCAAGAGTACCAAAAGTCTCATTACCAAACATATAACCCTGATTGTAATACTGGAACAGTTCCCCTAAATCAGGAATGAATCTAAGGAAATACTGCGAACTAGAGGCTATCACATAATTTGATTCATTGATATCATGTTCCTCAAATGATTGCTCTCCATCCTTCTTCGTCTTCTTGTCAATGAACTTTGCCTCGATTGTGTAACTGACACTTACATTGTCAAAGGAGTAGTCCTTGGTAAGCAAAGGAGTCCCCCTCAGAGATAAAAATCCGTAACCCAATGCGCGGTTCAATTCAATATTTTCACTCTTGTTATGGAAACTAGTAGCATCAAGTCCCATTGAAGGTGGTGGTAAGATATGAGGCAATATAGAGTGCATGCAAACGTTGTCTAAAAGCTTGTTTGGAAACTTGAAGGTGAAAAACTTCTTGTACTTGGTGTGAGGTTGAAGTGTTCTATTTGTGGGTAATCCCAAAATGCAATCATCACTAACATCAACATCACCATATTCATATTCAATTCCAGCACTGCTGGGAACTTGAACATATCCATAAGAAGCATTCAAGTCGTACATCTTCAAGAACTTTTTCATCAAAATTTTAGAGTACCGATGGGGGTCCATATAAGTCTCCGTATTTGGGTTTTTCTCGGTGCTTTTAATAGTACCTTCAAGAGTCACGGTGAATAAGCCAAAATCAACGGGCTTGTCTGAGTTATTGGTAATAACAATGTAACCATTGACATAGTCTCCAGAAGTATATTCCTTCAATCTTGTCTCCAACTCATTAGATACATTCGGTTTGGGAACCTCCTTGGTTACAAAAATGGCAATCTCAAGCGGACTATACTTAACAGTGGGAAGTCTATCAATTGTGTCTAATACCGAGTGGCCATAGTTTTCGGCTCTGGTAGTTGGTTCATGACGAGGCGTTGCTGTTCCTGAAGTAGCATTCGGATCTGGCGAACTTGCATCCTCATTAGGGTGGTAGAAGTTATCATCTTCTTCAGCAATCTCATTCATGTCCTGAATGTCGTACTCCCTCAATCTGTGAGTTACCTGATTGAGTGTTTCTTGGGAGCTTAATCCATGAGAGCCTGCTCCATTGGAGTCCTCGTCAGTGTAAACTGGAGGATTAACATTCAAATTCTCATTAAACTGATTATCATCGCGCTTCAAAATGGACTGGTACATCTGGAACGATGGCAACACATCAAAGAACTCCGTCTGGGTGTGCGACGTCATGGATTGCAAGGACGTTCCTCCCAACTGGTCGATGTGGTTCTGTTGTTCATCAGAAGGCACATATGGAGTATTCTTAGGTGTATTTTTAGTCGATTTGGATGAGATGCTCGATGTAGATGATCCGGTAGTAATAGAAGAGCTGCTGGTGTCCAATGCTCTTCGTAACTTATCTATATTAACGCTTCTGTTATCTTGTTGACCACTGAAGAAAGGAACTTTGTGAGGCCCGTCTCGACGTCTCTGAACCGCAGCAGCACTGAGATTTGTGTTGGAAGATACTGGGCTGAGTTCAGGCGTATTAGACACAGACTTATCGTACGATGGAGGTAACTCATCTGGTGTTGAAGGTTCCAAATATTCTTTAGTTTGTTCCTTGGACGAACTGGTTATTTTGTTTATCTCCTCGTTTGATCCTCGATGGAAGAACTTCATTTTCTAGACTTGGTATTAAGAAGGACCAAATTAGCGCTTAATTCTCTTCCTCGTACAACTCAACTCAATGGTATTGCAGAAAACCCGACAACTACGATCTCCAAAACAAAAAACGACGGTTAATAAAGTTCTCTCCTCTAATTATAGCACTCAAAATTGCCTGCTGTAAGTTATTTCTATCAAGCACTTTCAATGACAAGAAGAAGCCCCAAGTTGTTAAGGTTACCTAGGGACGTAAAAGGACAAATCCAGTTCCCTAGTATTTGTCTCCTTAGATTCTACCTATCCATATGTTTGGGGGTACGGCTTTCGTTTCCCAAATCAGCTTTTGTGGAATCACATTTCTTCTATGGCGGGCTTTTACACGGTTAATCCCGGGATTTAAGGGATCAGGAATCGTCCTATAACTAGTTTTAATCATAGGCATCTCCTTTTTCTTCTTCTTCGAGTCTACCGTAATTTAGTTTATTCTACTATGGGATGCCCTGTTGTAGGGTCTACGAACATTTGCGTGTGTGTATCGCTATCAGACTGACGTGCAAATCATAAATTCATTGGCTTTTGTCATGGTCTTGTAGGACTCCAACAAAATGGTTAAGAAAATCATCATTTAACGTACTAAACACACAAATACTCTGAAATAGACCAACCTGTCCAAGGGTGTTCAGAATACGCCACTAAATTTCTCAAACATATATCTGCACTAAGGATTAGGTACAGGAAAGAATGCTGTTCAGGAACCACGGCCGGTCAAGGCCATTTTTATCATCAATGGTATGGGTTAACAGTCCATACCAAACAGTAGACCGTCGTGAAAAAAGTGGTAAGTCATCATGAACATTCTCTCGTGTCTCCTATATCCCTTTCAGCTGTATGCTAAAAAGAAACCTAGAAGCGCATTCCAAATACGCTTCACAATATCACTAAATCCTTGCGAATCATATGGAATATCAGACATGAAAAGTTTATCTTCAAAAATAGAATCTCTGACATATGCTTGTCTATAAATTTTTCAAACTCATCATCTTTCCCATAATGATTCAATGAGTGTATCACTGAAAAAGTCAAGAGTCTAGAAAACTAAGGCAAACTCGTTAGTATATGCTGAGGCCCATATATGACTAACCGCCACAAGGAGAATCAGAAATGCATGAATGGTAAATAAAAAAAGGTTGTCGTCAACGGGAATCCCGATTCTGACTCGTCATCTAGAAAATCATCATCTAATCCTTCCACAGGTTATGAAAAATCAAACCAAATACATACTTTGTAGACATTTGTTAGAGATATAGAGAGAGAAAGAAAAAATACGCAATTATCCTTAGATGAGTTAGTATCCACTGTCAAACTAAACATCAAGTTGTCAATAATTGATATAAGATCAGTCACGCTGGGTTTCTGAGGCCCAACATAATGCATTGTCACTCATGGATGTGAATCGGTGCCCAGTGCAATAATTCCTCATGTAAATGGAAGTCAATTAAATCGACTATGTTTTTCCTCAAGAATCACATACCACTAAATTCTGTTAGTATAAAATGTTTAACAATTTAGTCAAGAAACTTAAACAAGGAGTGGGTCGCAAAAATGCTAAATCAGGGCTTTAGGTGCAAAAACGTTCTCAATCATAGAGATTCAGCCAGTAATTCCAGCTTTTGTTTTAGTAAATCATCATATAAAAATAAGCCCAACTCCTGTTAAAAGTCCCACAGAATGTGGTAACATACTCATTTAGGATATATAGTGTGATATAATTGTCCTACTTGGAAATCAGGCTATGGTTAAAGTTAGTACAATACTCAAGTGTTTAATAAAAGTTGTATCCCTTTTGGTTCAATTGTTTCAGTCCATGCATGTAAATATTAGGTGTGATCATTCCACAGTCACAAACTCTAGTTTGAAAATATTTGCTTCATCAGATAAATTCATCCATAAAGGGATCTTGATTGTCCGAGACATACTGCTTGCTTGGTAGATTCGTTTATTAACGATGTCTATTTAGGAACCTATAGATGGTTAGAAAAGAAAGGTTAAAAGAAGAACTGTTCTTCAATGAGGGGACATTTCTCACTTTATATACGAAAAATTTTCCACTTGGACAGTAGCGGTCTTTAGGCGACCTGTATATACTTTACTTCATTTGTTTTGCTGTTACCCGGACATATATTCGCCTACTTTAATGCTACTTCTTACCATGTTGCGATGGTTGTTGGGTGTTCAGGGGCATTACTGGAGGAGGCATAAAACCTGGTGGAAATATTGGCATTCCTGGCATTACGGGAGGAAATCCCATACCAGGTGGAACAAACATTGGCATGGTCGGGTTTAATTGTTGACGTTTTGCATCGTTGTCAGTGACCTCTTCACCTAACGCAGTCGAAGCAGACCGCTTAGAAGGATTGGATATGCCCAATTGGTCTTCTATGGATTTCAAATACTCTTGCAACTTCTTTTCCAAATCTTCGTTCCGAATCAAAGAATCCAAAAACACATCGTCCTTTCCACAATTTGGACAATGGAAATCGTTATCAATAAGTACTTGCTCCAAGTCAGGCTGGTGATAATTGAAGTTCTTCATTTTGACCAACTTTGACCCATCCTGGCAGCAGGGAGTCATGACTATTGGTGCTGTCAACACCTTTTTGGTAGAAGCGTCTGCCAAAGGATCCAAAAACTCTGAACGATTGTCTTGTACTATTTTATTGATAACCTTTTCTTCGTACTCTCGTTGTAACTTCATTGCTGCATTTTCTTGCTTTTGCTGGTAGTTTAACCATGTTTTAGAATCAGCCACTGCCACTACATACTCCCCTTCATCTGTGATCATGTATGTGTTACCTTGTTTGTCCACCAATTCACCATCCTCGTTCTTTGTAATTCCATCTTCACCCGTGCTATTCATGAGCTCGTCTATGGTGCCCTTTGCCACAGTCTTTAAGTATGTCTTCGGGATACCTGTTGTCCGTTTAATCTTAATACCCTCAAACAGAGGATCGGTATTTGTTGGACAGTTTTTGATCCAGTGATCCTTCCCTCCACATCTGTAACATATATAACCGGGAGGGGGAGCATCTTCTGTGGCATTGCCTCCAGGTCGATTGTACACCATTTTGTGAGTGGACAATTCATCTTGTGTTTGGGCCCAAGCGTTACTCTGGTTCTCAAACATCATTTTAATTCTGTCTTCTTCCAGGATACTTTCATCGATTGTTGGTCTAGTCCCTGCGTTGGTTATAGCGGAAGTTATGGCCTGTTTCTCCAATGCCTTTCTGTTCACTCGAGGCTTCCCACTAACATACCGCGATGCATTCTGCCCTCTCAACTTGGAATATGCGGGTGATCTTCTTGCCAACACAAACGACGACCGAGGGACAACCTCCTGATCGTTATCGTACTCGGTATCTGGTTGTTCCAGATGGTATAATCTGAGGTTAAAGTCCAAACCAGTGCCAAGCTGGTTCTGTTCTATTATCTCATGTTTCAAATCAAACACACTAATACCTGTCCCATCAAAATGCACAATCGACTGATTCTTCTGATGAAGAAACTTGTAGAACACTGTTGACGACATATTCAATGCTTAAAAGTTATGTAGTAATGGGTCTCTACCACTGTTCTTCTTCTAAAGCGTTTTTTAAGTACCGGTTCGATCAAGTTAAATTTCATTAGCATTCCTATGAAAAAAAATCAATAATTTCCCAAATTAAATACATCAACACATTTCTTGCTTTGTTCTAAAACCCATAGCAACGAACATCAAAAGAACAGAGGCTTTGGTCTCATAGGCACATATAGCGATCAACATATCACAGGTGCAATGGTAAGCTACTCGACATCTGTGGTCACTGGGTTTCAGGACCACCTTGTACAGCAAACTGTGAAGTTACCCTTGAAATATGGATCGGAAGAATCATCAAAAGAGTGCGGTGAAATCAACTCTAGTGATTCCAGTAAGCTCTTTTCAAGACAGTTGGCATCTTCTGGCCATGTGATTGTCGTTGGGGATGATTCATATGTTGAATTTGTTACATTTGGCATTGGCAACCAGGGGATGACTTTGTTATTGACACCAGTTTCGCGTTCTAATGTTCTGGAATTGAAGTTTCGTACACTCAGCATAGACCTTCCGCATGCGGTTTACTCTAAGGAGTGTATAAGTGTACGATATTCGACAGCGGAAAAGGCTGTTGTGGTTGACTTGGTGACTAAGACTTTTCTTTTCATAACTTTGAAGATCAAATTGCAAGATTTTGTTGTGGGAAAAAAAGCTGTTTTGACTCTAGAATCCTTTGAACAGTGGGGACATATTTCAGTTCCATTTTCGTTTGAATTGAAATCTTCACCATTTTCAATTAATGCATTGGATGATGCTAACGTTATAGTATCTTTGAAAGATGGAGCTTTGTTGCATTTTAGGAGGGTCTCACCGCTAAATGATTTCGACGTTTACTCGTTTGTCGACGGATCGTCGATGATGTCATTTAACTTGATTGATGTACTTTGGTCAAGAAGGGACAATAAAGCTCGGTCTTCTTCTACGAATGTCGAAGGGATAAATTCGAACGCAGTAATTGACTTGGTCCCCATCAATGACAAAATATTTGTCACCTTGAGCATAAGTAAGCAGGTTAATTGTTGGAGTTTAGAGAGCCACAGCGAAGTTTCAAATCCTTTTCACTTACTGTCACCCTCTAACAACAAATTTTGGTTGTCCATGATCCCCCGTAAGTACATGCAAATTGTTGCAGGGCCGGACAGCAAACGTTACTTGGTATTACATTTCTCATTGCCTCATGATGATATTAGTGGCTATTCCTTTAATGTTTGGGAGATTGAAGATACCAATGGAAATTTTGAATTGATCAAATTGGATAATTTGCTGATAAACTTGAACAGTCCCAAAACTATTTTCAGCACTCACAGACAAGACAACTTACACAATTTGAATTGGTTCATTCAAGATTTCCAAACAATATACGCAGAGGACTCAAACAGTCTCAGTGTCAATGTACTCTGGAAATCAAATACATTATCAATCTTGGCAACTTACATTGTGGATTTCCTTAGTGGTAAGTTGCGTGAAACCACATGGTCTAATACATCTACCGCTAACAATACAATCTTGAGACCTACAGTAATGGATGAATTCCTACCCTACCGGGATTTGAAGTACTTTCAATGGAAAATTCTCAAGTCAGGCAAGTATGACAGAAGAACAATAGCAGGCGCACTTGATATTTTCAGACAGCATTCGGAATTGCCTCCTTACAATTCAACTGGTGATAGTTCTCTTTCTGGGACTATATATGAAACCATGGTGGCAACGCACAAGGTTAAGGAATATGAATTAAAAACATGCTGGTATAAGTTTGACGCTTTGTGTGAAGAGTTGAATCGTTCTGAAAGGGAAGCATTAACACTTGATCTACTCGCAGACGGTCAATTGATCAGTTATCTTACCAATGGTCTCATGAAATATCGTGTCAGTCATCCATATGAAGAATTCTTGGATAATAAGAATCAATTGTGGACTATTCTTGATGACTTGACAACTTTGATCTCATCGAAATCCCTCTACAAGATATATGAATCGGTTGTTCAATTGGCTAACACGAAGGGCGAAGTTTCAGCAGAGGATGCTACCGAATTGTATCAATCCATATTATCATTAAAACTCCTGACAGAGGATTCACACAAATTGCAGACTCAGCTTCAAGCAATTCCTAATGTTGATGAATTGATTCAATCGTTTTATGAATTAAAGGATTCTCCTTTTTCGTCTTGGGACCATTCAGGCGCTTTATCGAGTATCTTTCAAAAGCTTGTTTTTGTGGACTCTATAGACAGAATAAAACAGTCTCACGAAATTGTTTTGTTGGGACTCTTGGTTTTGTTCCTTGTATCTGCGTTGGATGATTCGGTGCTTGGTGTCTTAAATCAAATTACTAATGTGCTAGCAAATTACACCAAGTTGGATATAGTTATTGGTACAAGTTTTGTTAATTCTAAACCTTGTTCCCCAGTGATCACAGATGGACTGAGTGATATCTCTTTCAGTCTTCTTTGGGAAATCATTTCTACCCGTCCATCCTTGATTAAGCTGATATCCAAAGGTGCTGAGAATACAAGCTTTCAAAAATTAATTGAGTTTGTGAATGGAGCAAATTCGGACTTCGTCTTGGAAGTAATCCTTGGCTTAATTGGGCATAATGGTGGATTGATAATTGAAGAGGAATTTTTCCCTAAATTGTCTCCATTGGAACCTACAGACAATTTCCTAAAGGGATTGGTTTACATGATTGATAGTAAGCCACAAGAAATGCACTCGGTCTTTTCTCATGTCCCTCCATATATATTGGATCAGAGAATTATTGAGAAGTTAAGATCGAGATTGCAATACAACGAAATTATAAGTCAATTTTTAAAGGACTGTTTTGATGGCCCTGTTTCATATTATCATGCTTTAGCACAATTAGCAAAGGCATATTCTAAAAGCATCTCCACCAAATCGTTTAACTTGGCCCTTAAGACACAAGCTCAAGATATCCTTGATGACCCAAGTACTACGTTAACAACTCAATTCCTCAAAGTCTCTATTGAATTTGAGTTCCTTGCAATTGAAGAATTACGCCAAAATACTGAAGGCGATAGTGCTGCGCTTCAGCCATATTACATCGATGTCGTTGAGATGGGTCTTGGTATCAACGATTACGATGTGGTTTGTCAAGCTCTTGTTCATTTGAAACTGGTTTTTGACTACGAATCCTATGTTCAAAAGTATATTGCAAAGTTGGCAAGTACCAACCAATTGGGACACTTGTTCAGCCACCAGCCTCGTGATTTATATACTGAAAACTATTTGTTGATTGACAAGATATTGGTATCGCTTGCCAAGAGTGAAACCAGCAATCTTTTGCGTGCATTGGTTATTCACCGAGCCCTATTCTCCTGGAGATTATTTGGTGGAAGTGATGTTACAGATGAGATGGCTGACAGAAGAGGTGCTTGTGAAAGCTTGTACTGGTTTATTCAACGATACCACGAGGGCGGCTCGTGGAAACTCGCTACGAACGAGGATTCAAAGACAATCAAGTTGAAGGTTTTAGAATTGTACTTGATCATAGTCAACTGTATCAAGAGTTTTGAGGAAGAAGACGACAAATGGTTGATTAGTATCGGCAAGGAAAATAAGCTAGTAACGCTTACCCAATTGACCGAGGAGTACTACAGCTGGTTTAAGGAATTAGAGAATGACATATATGTATAGAATTCATATATATATGTATATATACATTTTATGTACACTCAAGAGTTAACCTATATTTGCCTTCATATTCCCACTCCCTTTTGGATGATCGTCTTTCCAATCGTCCCATAATCTGTTTTTAATCTCTTCCTCCTCATCCTCGGCATCAGTGTCATCGTCATTCTTCGATTTGTCTTTGACCTCATCGCGCATAAGCTTACCGTTTGCCAATTCATAGTCCAAATACTCTTCGACGGTCATAGAAGGCAACGTCTGCCCTGTTCCGAAGACCTTATCTCTTATCTGGTTTCTATTTGAGACGATGGTGAAAGGCTGGAGAATTTTACCTTGTTTCGAGACTAATTGGTTTACTGGAGGCTGTTTCCAAGGTAATGATTCTACTTTAGCAGTATACCCTGTAGGATCGTTTTCTTGTTGTTTTATGTTTTTAATGTCATTTTCTTGTTGTTGCTCTTTGTGGATCTGGTTGGGGTCTCGAGGAGGAGCTGATTTAAGAAGTTGAAGTTCCATTAAAACCGATTCAAGTTGGGTGAATGTGAGTAAACTGTACAATCTTACTTGATCCAAGTACACCTGTCTGACAGTATCCTCGTCCCAAGAGTCTAGGATATCTTTGTCTTCATTTTCATATTCTGGCTGTTCGTTTAAAATGGCTAACTTCTCGGACAATGACTTCATTTCACGGTGGGATTCTATTTTGGCCTGTCTCCGTTCCATGGGACTCATGACTCTGTTGGATGACTCCCAATCATCGTATACTATCAATGGCAATGGTTTCGATTCCAGGACCCTGTCTACCCACTGCTTCTGTATTGAAGGAAGTAATCCGTAACTATCAAGCAATTGTATAAATTGAATGTAGTGCAACTTACTCTGCTCTAGTATCTCTGGCCGTGGGGGCTGGACCCATCCGTATAAGTTCGCTAGATAAAAATGCACGTTGAGAAAGGGGATATATGCGTGGGGGATTTCCTTAACACTTTCGTTGGCCGAGAACAATGCTAACAGATCAATAATCCGCTTGATGATGTTGAATTCTCCAACCAACAGTGTCACTTTCAGTTGGAAGAACTCTGTGTCCTTTCGTCCACCTGAGTTCTCCAAGGATTGGTACTGTCTAATTGCGTTTTTGTATCGCTTAGAAACGGAAACGTCTGTCATTCTCCTTTCTGGATGAGTTTGGAATGGGGTTTGCGTTTCCAAAGACTGCTTGTGGAGGAAGAAGAAGAAGAAGAAGTATATTTGTTACGTCATTCACAGTCCTAGCTTCCACCATGGCCATTATCGATGCCAAAAAATATGACTGACTAATTCGGACTTTGTGCTCCGAAGCTGTAAGGCTCAAAAATATCAGAAAATTTAGAAACCAAATTCAAACGAATTGTAATTCAAAGTCCGTTTTAAACTGGGCACAGCAGTGTTGTATATGAAGCCACGGTTGCGATAAACCGTAAAGCAGTGAATTTAATAGAAAACGTGCACTTGTGAGATTTAGAGCACCTTTTTTTTGGGAAATTGAGGCAAACTAGCAAACAGATACAAGCAGAAGTTGTGGGTATTTGATATTGTTCTAGTCTTAGTAATACAGCCAACTGAAGTAATAATCAACAGCAGGTATCATACTCCTAGATCACTATATTGGTTTCTGTTGTTTCAGCGTATTTTTATCACGTTGCATTCAGTTGATCAAGGGATTGAAAGCTTCTCCATTTTTGGCTTTAACCTATCATATTTATATTACTCGCTCGTTGAATAGTACGATATCATGTCTGCTCCAGCCTACTACCAGCTTTATCGACGGCTGACAATCGGGCTGACATTGATGGATGCCCTTGATACTCTTATTCTGGATGGAATGATCCAGCCACAATTGGCAAACAGAATTCTTGATAACTTTGACCGCATCATCAGTGATCTGCTCAAGAACGACACCATCATGACCCATAAGTCTAAGTTGACATTCAAGGGAGACTTGCACACTTACCGTTTCTGCGATGATGTGTGGACTTTCATCATCAAGAATGTGTTGATTAAGTTGAGTGATTCTGTCGATTTGGAAGACGGGTCTAACGAGGTCAAGATCGATAAGTTCAAGATTGTTGCTTGTAATTCCCGACGGGCTGGTGATACCTAGTAGATGGTGCGGGCCACCAGTTCACCCATATGTATATATAATTATATATATGATAATGCACCTATACTATATACCATATACTTTTAACAATATATATTTGATGCCAGAAAGTATCAACCATGACTTAACTATTTCTTTGTTAACTTGTTATATTAATACAAGTCAATATCAATCAGTAGTCTAACTTCAGTTTCATACTAGTGAATATTTTTGGGAGGCTTTAATTGCTATTATCCTTAATGTCATAAGGGTTTTTAGCCAATGGTAAGACTCATACCTTGAAGTCCTGAAACTTTAACTTCATGATCCTAAATGCTATTCTATTCCTTATCTGTTGAACCCATGGTCATTTTCTTTTATCACCAAATCGAATAGTTATTATACTCAAAAAACTCAACTTTCACTGCAAATCGCACGCAATCCAAAAAAAATACCTATGTTACCACTTATTTCTCTTACAATCACTCATAATTTGTAATTCCTTAAAGTTAATAAATCTTGTATAACGTCTATATTGGTACATTCATATACATACAGTCTACATACGGTCTACATAGGATCATGTCGAGCCGGTTCCCTGGTGATAAGAAATCACAGCCCATTTACCACTACTCACCCACAGACCATCACCCTTGACTTGTCCCAGCGACCTCAACGAGTTGTACTCCTTTTCAACGGCTTCGTAAGTGCCTTCAGACAAGCCTACCACTACGTCTGCTTTGCAAGTTCTCAAAGCAAGAATTGGAATACGCGTTTGGCCCAATTGCTGCAAAGCGGTTGCAAACAGCGTTGTAGGGTCCCATGCCACGTCTCCTGTCAACTTTCTATAATTCAAGTCTCCCTTGAAGATGACCAATTGGGCAGTCTCCAATTCGGATGTCAATTCGGGTTCTGCAGCTGGAAGTGACCAGAAGGCATCAGGTCTGGTCCAGTATGGAGAAGTGGTGATGGACAATTTATCTGCTTCGATGTATTCAGATAAGCATCTGTGAACGTATTGGAGAGATTCATTGAGACAGAAGAAGGAGGGATCAACAAGCTGTGACAACAAATGGCCGAGATCTGGCACAAGCACATCGGAAACAAACCAGGGAACCTGCTTGGCATGCAATGTGACGTGATTGGTGAGTCCTAAGTCTAAGAGAATCAACCCAAAGATCAAATCTGTAAAGAGTTCAAACCCAGCGTTATCAAGCACTATATGGACACCAGTTGTGGTAGAGTCAGGCGCAATCGATACAAGACGCTCCCAGGCGTCATTAGAGTTGTTGACGAGAATGCGTGATTGGTTGGATGTTCTAGCTTTTTTTCCTTGAACACTCTGTATGTCTTCTAGCGAAGTAGTACCAGCTAAAAGACTTAAGTCGGTCGCATTCCCCCATAGAGCGATTTCGATAAACTCGTTAACGATCGCCTTCTTTACCGACTCATCAATGGAAGCCGAATTGGAAGTTGTCTGAGATAATGTGTGGTAATGGTGAGCCAATTCTATCACCCCTGGTTCAGAAGACTTGAATGAGACCCATTTCAAGTTTGCAAACACGTCGAACGTGTTCCAGAAATCGACTGTCATTCCGGCCTCAAGGAACACGTTGTTGATCTGCTGGTAAAGATAGCACTCAAGATAG
Organism: Lizanozyma gosingica; assembly: GCA_030463055.1. NCBI lineage: Eukaryota > Fungi > Ascomycota > Pichiomycetes > Serinales > Debaryomycetaceae > Lizanozyma > Lizanozyma gosingica. The sequence goes on along the minus strand of JAKVQZ010000001.1, from coordinate 224,860 downwards.
AGCCACGATCCATTCTGCCAGGTGGGTGTAGAATCAAATTTGGCCAATAGTTCGTTATAAACGGCCAACGAGCCATTGAGGGATATTTCTGCATCAGAAAAGGGGCAGATCTGCTTATCGTGCTTGAAATTATCCAACAAAGTCCGCAATTTGGCCACGATAGTTTCACCCAGTTTCTTGATCTCATCCACCCTGCTCATACCAGCTGTGGTTTCAACATCTTTGATTGCATCTGACACAATGATGGGCCATCTCTTGTGTACGGTAGGATACCCAAAAGAGTTGGGGTCGCTTGTCAAATATGCGGGAGGGATCATTCGTACTGGAACTTGAAGGCTACTATTGACAACTGTCTTCCTGGGTAAATTTCAAAAGTGTACATTTTATTATTGTTGGAAAAACTGTACATCCTATATATAAAGTGAGTGGATTTCACTTAAGGGGCACAATGTGCCAACATACCCGGAATTATTCTTGTATTCTCCCGGGGGAGCATTCAGGGCTGTTTCCCCGACCACCTGAAAAGGGGAGTATGGATTAATTTGAAAATAGTCCGAATAAGACTGGACCAGAGGTGGCCATTAACCTTCCCTTCTTCATTAATGTATTGTGTAGATAGAGCCATTGAAGAGGGGTGACACTTGTGAGATATTCCGACACTATATCCGCATGGTCGTGCGCATGCGGGATTACAGATTCGATAAACAAACCATATATTCATTCAACAAAATTATACAAAAATAGCATCCTGTAGTGGCTGACCGTCAGTGGCATTCCTGATGTCAGTGTCAGCAGGTATCAACAGTAATAAAACAACAGCGGAAAACAAAAGCAGAAATACAAAATCAAATAAAAAGATAGAGTGAAAAAAATAAAGTATATAGCGTACCAACGAACTTCACATACAACAAATCGTATCAGATTAATTGTGCTTCTTGGCGTGCTCAATCTTCTCCTTCTCGTATCTCTTCTTGTCGGCTTCGGCCTTGTTTTCGTATGGAATCTTTTCCTCGTCAGTCAAAGCCTTCCACTTTGCACCCAACAACTTACCGACTTGACCAAAGGCGATACCGGGGTTTTCAGCACGGACGATGTCTCTGTTCTCATTGGCGAAGAACATGTAAGCAGACAAAGCTCTCTTAGGAGCATCGGGGTCCTTCTTCTTTCTGGTGGTCTTTCTTCTTTCGGCAACCATGGCTGGGATTCAAGTTAGTACTGTGGATTCAGAAACAAAAATTCAGAAAAAGTTTATGTATGTGTTGCATTGCAACCAGCCACTAGCAATGATATATAGTGTACTGCGGTGGGTGCGAAAAAAACGCGAATCTTCATGTCGAGGAGAAGACGGGCGCGCCATAAACGGAGGTATGCGGCGTAAATATGAGCACGGATATAGTCGTGTACTTAGGCCAGTAAGAACTATTTGTATATCCGCCAATTTTAAATAGTGCACGTGATGTGGTTTCATGTCCGAATGAGGAAAGAGGACTCCCCTCTCAATGGCCCCAGCAAAATATAAAAAAAAAACATCGCCAAAATGGAAGAAGTCCTTGTGCTTCCAAAAGTCGTTCTATCAAAAACGTACACATTAGTATAACATTAACGTATTAACGTAGACGTCCATACGCTTAGTGTCCCATGGATTGGCAGTAGCATTGCATGCTCAGGAATTCGCTGGGTCTCGTAGCTGGCGATTGTAGTGTCAAAGGATAGCCCCGGCAGCAGGAAATACCACCACATATTTCCAACAACCCTTAAGCGCCACCGTTTGTGGAGTCACGAATGGTATAATCCATCAACTCCGAATGTTTAATTGACTCTGCAGTCAATAGGAGTTGTTGGCAAGTGGACTGCAAGCAGTATATTTGCAGCCGACTCCAACTTCCACGTCTAAGAAACTTCGCACCCATTAAAGGGACAACACAGTACGCTGGTGCCAGCCTAAACTAGGGATAATAACAACTAATCACAACACATATCAGAGCAGAGACGTAAGTTAGAACATACCTATGAAGTGTAGGTGGAGTGTTGATGTATGGGGTGCAACCGGGTAGTGCAAGGGAGGTTGCGAAAAACTCACTGGTAATTATGGTACGTATACAAATTGTATGTATACTATAATGTATGGAGCAGTTATTAGGAGGAAATTTTGTATGTTGAGAATTGGAGGAGCGAAAACTTATATAGGGGAAAAAACACGCAACGGTGGACGATTATTAGTGCTGTAAATTACGCGTGCCCAGTCCGAATATTACGCTGTTGTTGTGGTAAAGGGCGTGGGTAATTGCCAGCACGTTAGAAAAATTCATTTGCATCCCAAATACTGTATGTGTATACTACAAACATACTAATTTGGGTGAGGGTCTAGGAAAATGGACGCTCATAATTTCCCCCTCACTATTGGTAAAATCTGGTGCTACCGATTATGACAAAATATATCATTTGGTTATGTAAGCCTTCCATCTGTATGCTGGACAACCATAGATAAGAGTCATTCTTGCATACGCATATATGCAAATTTACTTATTCTTTTGGTATTTATGTACCTTCTGATCCCATCAACTTTACAGACTTTTAAACCAGAAACCACTGCTACCCCTATGGGCTTCAATGACTATCCCCTTTGGTAAAAAATTCAGAGAAGCCTATTTCAACGGCTTGGATCCCAACGTTACTCCCGTCAACCATGGCTCCTTTGGGTTGACCCCAACTCCTATAGTGAATAAGCTTCATGCTGCAACTCTTGAGAACTTAAGGAATCCCGATTATCTGTACCGTCGGCAATTAAAGCAGGTCTATATCGAAGCCTTGCGTCTGTTGGCTCCCATATTCAAATGTGACTATACCAATTTAGCTATTGTTGACAATGCCACTTCTGGTCTCAATACTTTCCTCAGATCTCCGGAAATCATCCAGCCAGGTGATACTATTGTCATTTGTAACTTGATCTATGGTGCTATCCGCAACTTAGTTGACTTCCTTGCGGCCTCTAGAAATGTGACAGTCAGAGTCGTCGACTTGGATTTGCCCAAAATGACTCCGGAAGACATCGTCGCTGCGTTTGAATACACCATCACCTCGGCTATAGCAAAGGGAGAAACTGTTAAAGCGTGCATTTTTGATTTGGTTTCATCACAGCCAGCAATTAGGATCCCGTATGAGAATCTTGTTAGACTCTGCCGGAAGTATAATGTGCTTTCGGTTATCGATGGTGCTCATGGTGCTGGAATGCTCGACTTAGACCTCTCCGCTTTGGCTCCAGACTTCCTTGTCCTGAACTTACATAAATGGTTCTTTGGTCCACCGGGTTCTGCCATCATGTATGTCGATCCCAAGTGGCACAACAAGATAGTGTCGCTACCTGTTTCTTGGTCGTACTCTGTTGACGTATTTGACTCGGCCTCAACACCTCTCCCTCTTATCGACAAATTTTACTATGTTGGAACTAAAAACTTTGCCCTCCTAAAGTGTATCCCAGATGTTGTTGCTTTCCGTCAAAACGAGTGTGGGGGTGATGATAAAGTTATTAGATATTGTACGCAATTGGCCCGTAGAGTTGGTACTTTCATAGCTAAGAAGTGGGACACTGAGGTCTTGGACACTAAAAATTGGGACTATACCTCTTGTATGGTGACTGTTAGATTGCCCTCTGAGGTCTTGGACGAATTTGAACCCTCCATGTCTTTGGATCACCAATTGGGTGCCATAGAAATGGACAGATTTGGTACTTTTGTTCCTATCACAAAGTGGAAGGGTCATTGGTATGCTCGTTTTAGTTGTCAGGTGTATAACGAGCTCTCTGATTTCGAATATTCTTCTGACAAATTATTGGAGACCATTGTTATTTGGCGTAAGCAGACGGGTGCCAAATTGTAGTGTAGTCAAAGTTGCTGATTTTGTGGGACTTTGGGTTCTTTTTTAATATATAGAATATTTCTAGACTCATGATCTACTTAATGGCTTTATGAATTTGATTGTGACTTGAGATGTAAGAATGTATTTGTGAGTTTGATTGCTATCATGATATAGAAATGACTTTACGGGTTTGATTGTGACTCATGAAGAGACAGTGGTATTTAAGATCCTCCATTTCCTAATAGCTGCGAAAAAAAAGGATCCGGTATTGTACAGGTGAAGGAGAAGATTGTTTCACATACATACTAAAAACATATTTTGGTCTCAGTGAGTATCAACTTAAGTATACGACACAGCATGGTGGATAATACCGGATCTTCGTTCGGGAAACAGTGTCGGGAAAGTTTTTTCTCCCATATCCCCAAGCGAAATATTCCAGTTAACCATGGAGCTTACGGAATGGTACCGGGTAAAGTACTTGAAGCCCATCGGGATGCAATGGTTGCAGAAGCTGCATTTCCTGATAAGTTCATCAATTTAGACCATCCTGCCAACTACGAGAATGCCTTGAAGCTTCTAGCCTCGGTTATTGGTGCAGATTGGCATAATCTTGCGCTAGTCAACAGCACGACTGCTGCCATCAATTGTATTCTCAGATCACAACCACTCGTGAGAAGGGGGACTACTATTGCGGTTACTTCGCTTTGCTTTGGAAGTAACTTGAACACCTTGAAATATCTCGCTGATGTCCTCAATGTTCGTATAGTCACCATCAATATCTCTCCCGATTTGTCTGATGATGAGATCTTGTCTCAATTTGATGATGCGTTCGCTGGTAATAATAACATTGAGTTTGTTCACTTTGAAATGATCACACTGATACCAGCAATTCAATTACCATACAAGGAGATTTTAAAGTTATCCCGCCATTATGGTATAAAGACTATAGTCGATGCGGCGCATGCCCTTGGCCAAATTGAGGTTAATTTCTCTAACGAGGAATTGAAACCAGATTTCTGGTTCTCTAACCTCCATAAATGGTTCTACGTCCCCAAAGGATGTTGTCTTATTTACGTCGCCCCCAAGTTCCATGGTTCCTTGGTTCCTTGGCCTATACAGTGGGCTCACGATATCCCCATTAACGAAAACACCATATTTGATAAGTTTTGTTATGTCAATCTGAAACATTATCCGATTGTTGCTAGTATACCAACGGCCATTTCTGTTCGCAAAGAAATGGGTGGGGAAGTAGCAATAAGATCCTACTGCTCAAATTTGGCTGAAAGAGTAGGCAAGGAACTATCTGAAACATGGAGAGGTGTTGAAGTTATTCACTCTCCACAATTAGGTATGGTCAACATTGAATTACCTTTGTATCCTGTCAATGCCGTTGAACAAAAGCGTTTGTTTGACCAATGGTTTACAAAGAAAATGGCTTCTAGGGGAACGTATGCTCCAATATTTAAGGTGAAGGAAAAGTGGTATGTGAGATTTAGTTGTCAAGTGTATAATGAGCTTGATGACTACAAGAAAGCTGGAGAGATAATTTTTGAGACTATTGAAGAATGGAATGAAGGACAGGGAAAGGCCGTTAAGTAGGAGTATTCAGTACTATTCCCAAGTCTTAATTTAATTCTAATTTATGCGTTTTTGCTGCGGATTTTGCAAAATCATAATCTTGTATATTTGACTGTCATTTTAGCTCCACTTTTCCAATACATTTATTCTTAACAAATTCTTAATATTATTATTAGAAAAAGGACAATCCTCTCTAAAAAACTGACGTTCACAAATAACTCCATATGCAGTAAATGAAGCCCCTGACACCAGCACTGGATACAAGTTCCATATGGAAAGGAAATCTGAAATCTCCTTATCAGTATACGTATACCCCATTGATAATTCCGAGTAATAATGTGAGTAATAAATCGAATAAGTACATCAAATAACAAGATTTACAATCCGAGTACTTTTTTATATTTAGTTATCTAAGTTGGAAAACTTCTGAATTTTCAAGCAAATTGCATTGTCTCCATTATTCTTATTACCCGACGATTCACTTGAAGTAATGCCAGAATCAAATGAATTTTCGACATGGATCTACTTTTAGCCTTTAAGTTCCATTTCCAACAATAAGTTCCATTTCCATCAATCGGCCTTTCAGGATGGCAAAGGACTTGAGATGACTCATCACAATGTAGATATGGTTTTTCGCACTCCTATGATCATGGCTGCGAAAACCATGACTCAATCAGCTAGGTATACTCTTCCTATTTAAAGCACAATCAACGCACTATTCACAACTACAGTAAGCAAATATCCATAATAATACTACAATGAAGTTAACAGAAGCATTAAGACTTAATACCAGATACGAGGAACAAATCGGTGATCTTTCAAAGAGGATATCCAAAAATATCTATGCACAACTAGATGATGAACCTGCTGAAGATGTAAAAAAACTACTAGATCAGTACAGACATTTGAAAAGCAAGAAAGCTCAATTGGAAACGAAAATAAGCATAGTAAATGTGGAGCACAAGTTATTTGTTCCCCAGAAAGATGATGATCTGTTCTCAATTTCACTGCAACCAAAAGAAGTGACAATATCAGAAGCCATGGCATATCTTAAAGCAACGAGGTCTATAATGAGTCTCCTCAAACGGGCTATAGCTACCGCATCATATGAAAAAGATTGGTCCGATGGTAGACGTCGTGAGTTAAGATGGATTCGGAGGCTAAATGTTCCGAGATATCAAGCAGAAGTTGAGTTCTACAGGGAGCTTGAACGTCTTTTGGAACTTAAAATCTCGGAGACTAATTGGAATTGTGAAATAGATTTCTTAGTTGATCGATTTATTGGTATAAAATAAACGTCAAGTTCCTGGTAGTTAAACTTACATAATTCGTATATTTGCAATACACAAGGGCATAGAACTGTCAATATTGTAAGAAATGAAGTATATTATGTCCAAGAGTGTAAGGCAGGTGATTATCTATAATGAGAAGCAATGCCAGGTAAGAGATTGCCAGTACAAAAGATGCCAGATGCATGACTCAGTGTTATTTTAGCTCTATGACTCAATTATATAGTTCAATTTTCTTTCGTATCTTATATAAAATATTTGCCACTGCTAATGTAAGAATGCTAGTGACTCACAGTCATGATTTGTATGTCAGTGAATACTTTCCCTATTTTTCAAAGAGTTATATAAAGAACTGACTTAATTCTATTAAGCTTGAAAGCGAGAGAAGAAACAAGATCATATCCCAAATTCAACCCATTTTAATCATGGAAATTGCCAAAGTCCTCCAATTTAAAAGAACTTATGTTGCTAAAAAGCGCACCATATTCAACGATGTCCAAGACCAAGTGATTAAGAAAGAGCGCCAACAAGTTACGATAAGACAGAAAACTAAAATACGCGGCATATCTTCCGCAACAAGTACTACTGAGGAAGCCCAAGAGAGTGACAATGAGGCTGACTGCAGCATTGCATTATTCAAAAGAATTTGTGAATGTGAAATTCAGCTCACTGCTGCGCTTAACTTTGCTAACTGTACAACCAAGGTTATCATACCAGACTTTGATATTGAAAATTTGAAAATGCCCACCGATACACAAGAAGTTACAATTAGAGAAGCATTTGAATGGAGAGAAACACTAAAGACATACATAAGTAAGCTTCGAGATATCCTTTCGGATACCAAAAAAGCTGATATAATTTTACCTAACGAAGTTGAGTGGGAGTGCTTGATTGACCCAGAGCCACTAGAAGAGGAAGTAATCATTCTTGAGAAACTAATTATGGACTTAGACCTGAGTCTACAAAAGGCAAATTGGAGCGTTAAGGCTAACTTCGTGGACCCGATAGGAGATGATTTATTGAGATAAGATTAAGATCATTTATAGTAATGGAATGGTCAAATTTTAGTATATATCAGTAACTATTTCAGTAACTCCGAGGGTCAAACCGGAACTTATACGACCTTAGAATGCAGATACTGGCAAAAATTTGAAACACTGATTTGGAAATTCCATTTGTATTCAAGACATTCTTTGTCTTAGCGCAATTACACTCTAATGATGGCTAGCAATGGTATGTCTAGGTTGAAACTCAGAGACAACTGAATAAAAGAAGCACTTGATACTAACTATTAACAAAAGGAGAGACTATACCTCCGAAATCGAGTAACCAATTCGAAAATGATGTAAATGCAACTCACACCTACAAACTTGATAGGTTTGAAGACATAACAGCAACTCTCTGGCTGAGCGTATCGCTGCATCCTATGACACAAGTAACCTACAACCAATCATTTCTGCTATCCGAATGGACTCGTGCACTAGAAGTGGGTAACGTCAAACTTGACACTGGGATGATTCCTGTTACACCCGAGGAAGCCTTGTTTAACACCGAGCATCCTCGTGATGCTGACGAAGTTGCTGCCTTAATGCACAAGTTATTGAGAGGATACATTGCCTGGCTAGAGAACCACGCGTTGTCAGTTACACTTCTCAGTTGTCGTTACGTGCAGAATATTTTGGAGAATTATTATCAAGTCTATCAAGAGTGTTTGGATTCTCCAAATCTTGGCGACATTATGTTTGGCATCTCTAAGTTACCTATCGTTGCTAACATGGATAAGAACTCCACTGAATATTTATTGGTTAATAAAGTTCTCCGATCATTTGTCTTAGCCTTATGCAAGATGGTTGATAGTACCATCAACATAGCAAGATGGGTTCTAAACGAGGCAGAAGATATTACAAGTCGCAACTTAGATAAACAAGCCTTATTTGGGGTAGGTAAGGAATATTCCGAAGATGCACAACCTTTTATTGATTTCTTCCATGCATTTGATTTGGATATTATTTTTGCAGAACTTGAGCTGAGTATCGAATGGACTCAAAAACTGCACATCTCACCTGATTTGATAGAAAGGATTGTGGCTTACCTAAGACTCATAAAGCAAATGAATCAACTCTTCTCGTTGATGGAACTAGAATTCGATCTTGATCGCAAACAAACTGCCAAGAAGATTGAGTTCATCCAAGAAGGTCTCGATAATTTATCATATCTCTTACAATTTGATTCTTTGATTGAAAAAGATGAAGAGAAGGTTCCCAAGGGTTCGTTCTCTCGCTATGTTCAAACAAGTATTAATAATAGCAATATACCACTTGAACTTCAACTGACACTGCAAGTTCATGGTAAACTCATTCGTATGTTCACTGACATCAAGACATACATTGAATCCGCATATGAAATTGAAACTACAGAACAATTGAGCAATTTCCTCAAATATGATATAAGCTACCGTATTAACTCTGAATATAGTGTATTTGCTAGAGGGCTTTTCCAAATGGTATTGATCAGAGAGAACCGACTGGTACTTGGTAGTAACGTGACAGTTGATGGGACTTTGATTCAACCTCTGCTTGTTCGACGATTACTAGAATCGTTAGTTGGAGGTCCTTGCCTGGTATTTGAACCGGAAATATGGGTTCCAAGTATTCAAGGTAAACCTGAATATGTCCAATCCGTGAAGAGCCAGATTCTTGAGCTGTTAGTACCGGTAATTCAAGAGATTGGATCTGTGGTTTATCATGATTTATCGCTGGCTGCAAATAATAGATGCAGACAACGACAATTAGCAAATAGAGCAATTCTATTATGGGATGCAATTCAAGTTCAATGTGAGCAATTTGAAGTTTGGAGTTGGAATTTTGCCCAAGTAGGTGATGAGACCACTGATGCTAATGGAGAAGCATCTGTCGGGCTACCAATACTGTCGTGGGTTTATTATCGTAAGCTCTGTCGCATGCTTGACTTGGGGTACATGGCTTTAGAGTTGGATATCTTTGATTCGACCAAGATATTCGAATGTGAGATACTCTGGTGGTATCTCGCGTATTTGGAGGGTCTGGCAGTGGACCATTTAAAAGGAAGAATCCGTTTGTTGATTGACACAAAGATTCGATTTATTGAAGCTGTATTACCCAAGCGTATCAAGAAATTGAAGGCTGGAGTCAAGAAGAACGATCTTCGGGCTCAACACCAGAAGGCAATTGCTGAAGTGCTTCCTGGGCTTCAGCAATTACGCAAATACCATGACGAGTTTGTTATTCCTCAGCACGAATTAATGAGGCAAATGTGTAGTGCGCTGAGGGATTGGTGTCTTATAGTGATGAAGGAACTTAAACAGGTGCCACCCAAAGGACAAACCAACAGGCGGTTAGTATATCAACTTCGGATGAAGCCCTGGAGTTCCATCGGGGTGCCTGAGATGCCTTCCTACGAACAATATGTTGGTTCTCTCAGAAACCAACCTACTTTAGGCTCTGTACAAGACCAGTTTGCCGCCTGTCGCAAGTTTGCAAGCAATATCAAGTACACAGGCCATCCTAGTGCGTTTTTGGATACTGCTGGAGTAAAGGAATGGATGCTGCAGTTGGAGCAGAGTATAGAGACATACAGCGAAAGTGTCAACAAGTTTGCACAATTAACGAAGTGTGGTCAGCCGTTCGGAGCACGGCTAAGTTCGGGAAAACACAGGTATTTTCCACAAATAGAATTCGACCGAGAGACGTAAGGGTGACGTTGGTCTAAAGAGCATATACATAGTTTACTTTTCGCCGAAGTACCGTGAATTCGATACTTCTCAGACATCAAAATATACGAAACAACAATCATATTAATACTTCAAATGGTCCACCATTTGGGTAGACGGAAGAACATACGGCAAAAGTTAATCCAATCATATACCCATACATGCAGTTTTTTTTTTTTTTTTTTTTTGGGGGGGGGGGGGGGGAAAAAGTTTTCGGGGGAAAAGGAAGCTACAAAAAGGGGTGGGTTTACAAAAAAAGGGGGATTGGAAAAGAGGTCAAGTTAAGGAAATTTTGCCAGGAAAAAA